>APFE030415359.1:39155-235187 GCA_000404065.3 Pinus taeda
AGTTCATTTTTGTCAAGTAGACTAGTCTTCTTTGAGCTAGCTTTCATCCATCATTAATAGAGCTTCTTCTGTGAGCTATAGAAGTTGGCTTGAGCCCTAGCGGACTTGTGCCAGCTGATCAAGTGACAGCTGCGACAAGAGCTAGTACTTGTGCATATAGCACCGTCGCTTCCAAGTTTGTACGAACTACCGGGTTGATAAAATTAAGAGACAGGAAGCCCCAGGAGTTGTAGCATTATTGCTACAATACTGGGGCTCACCACTATGATGATGCCTAAGCAGTAGTTGATGATAGCTTTCCTCCACCCTTTTTTCACCATATCTTCTAGAAGATCAAAGGGAGTAGAGTATTTCAGAAAACTGGGAAAAGTTATGTGTCAGCTCCTCTTCATTTTTTCCAGAGAAAAAAGCCAGCAACTTTTTATTAAAGGAATAATGAAAAGTTACATTAGTCGATACACAGAAGCATACTGTAAACTACCTTAAGGCCCCAGTGCTAAAGCACTCACAAGCAACGTTAGTTAAACTAACGCGAGAAAGAGAGAAGAAAGGAAAGAGAAAGAAGAAAGGGGAAGAAGGCCCCAGCACGTGCAAGAAAACTCATGCATCAAGTTTTCCGCCCCTTTTTCTTTTCGACCTTACGCCACTCCCCTAGAGTGGGCTCGGTCGTAGCAATGACTAGCTGGGAAGATTCTATCAGCTTCCCTGATTCTTTGTCAGAGTCTGAGGTGTCTGATTGGTGTTGTCGTTTGTTGCCTCCCGTGATTTGATCCACGATTGTCGTCTCTGCTTTGTCTTGCTGAGTCTCTACTTGGATTGTATGTGGTAGAGAATCCTTGTTAACTGTTGTATCTTCCTTCTGATTTTCTATTTCAACTTCCTCTATGGTGGTATCATCCTCTTCAGCCTCTGTCTCTACCTCTTCTGCTACCGAAGGGGCTGTCTTTTGAGCAGTTCGCCTCGCTAAAACTTCATTCAAGTTCTGCCATCCTCAGGACTTCCTTTGTTGAGGCTTGCTCTTACTGGGGCATGCTTTGAGCAGATGACCTGTTTGTTGACATCCCCTGCACCTGAAAGCTGTGTTCTCATAGTCCAACGGTTGTTTCCACTGAATATTGTTAAAGGTCAGGAAGATGCTTTCAGGTAATCCTTTGCTGAGGTCTACCTCAACGCAAATCCTAGCAAAAGTGAAAATTCCTTTTAAGTGTCTATCTGTATCTATCTTAAGCATTCTTCCAAGGGAATTCCCAATAGCTGTTAAGGACTTAAAATGCCAAAAATGTAGTGGTAAATTATGGAGCCTTACCCAAACTGGCATCCTTGAGACCACCATAGTATTGGCGTCAAATTCTGGAAACCATGGTGTGACGAATAACCCCGCACTGCCCCAGAACCATGGTCCTTCGTTGAGAATATTATCCCTTTCTTCTATTTCAAGAAATGTTACTATGAAAAAGCCCTTTGAGCAGAGGTGGATCTGGCAGTCTTTTGTCCAGACTGTGTGTATCCATTGGTACAGAGCCTCAGTTTTAGGCCAAAACCCATTAAACCTACAAATAACAGCTTTATTTTCCAGATCTGAAAAAATGCATTTAACCTCTGGAAGATCCAGCGAGAGGGATGGAAGTTCTGGAGTTTGATCCACAATGTACTGCCCTGGCGGAGTAATGCAAACTGCTGGTTCTTTTCCTTTTGAAGGGGCTTTCCCTTTTGCTGCATCACGATAAGAGCCAGTAGGTTTTGATGTTGATCCCTGAAAACCTTTTGGGCCTGCACCCGAGCTTCCTCCTCTCAGCCTTGAGCTTAAGATAATGGTTGTATCTCTGCCGATACCATAGTGCTGCAGAGTAAAGTTCTCATGTAGGATTTTACCTGCATATACCAAGTTTAACAGGTTTGTAGGGATGCCTGTATCTACTTGTATTTCTTTCTTTACATTTTTTATCAGTGTTCCTGTCTAGATTTTCTTGCTAATAGTTTTTCCTGATAGCAGCCTAATGAAAATTTGGGTTCGATCCTGATCTGGGTTCTTGTGAGCATACTTGGAGTTTTTTCCCACAGAACCCCATACTGATGGAGGCCCATAGGCTTTAAAATCTGTTCCAGATCTGCTATTTACACGGAGTGCCGGATCTGATACGAGCAGTTTCAGAGAGCCGAGAAAGGTCCGGGAAACATGGGTTCTGCCCAGTATCCCAAAAGCACGAACAGGGCGTATTATCCAGGTCGAAATGCCGGTGCCAGAGAAAGAAATTACCGAGCATTGTGTGGGGGATAAAAATTTTGAAACATTAAACCCCGGCCTCTGAGGAAGGGAGACCTGAAACGCCCTGTGAAAACCGGAAAGAGCCAACAAAGGGAAAAGAATCTCGAATACCTGTTTGTTCAAAAACTGTGGCTCCTTTCTAGTAAATGTGCCGGCCCCTCTCTAAAGAACGCGTGATGATGCTCCCTCAGACCCGCGCCTACAAGTTCCAGCAATGATCAATGCATTGTGGGCAAGGGCAACGCTTGAACCAGCAGTATCACACCACACAGAAGGGACGATGGCGGCGCAAAATGGTCCTGAATCATTGAGAAGAAACAAGAAGTCGGCGGCGGCAGAGGAAAAAACTGCAGAGAACCTAAACGCGTAATCTCCCGCTCGCTCCATCCGTGATGTCAGCTCCTCTTCATACATAAATGGTCGAATGAATTAATACCTCCTCTTGCCCAATGATTATTGTCCATAAGGACTAACAACCAGTTGCAAAGGTCTTAATGGGAAAGGTTTCCTTTAAATATTCAGAGGGAGCTATGATTCAAAGGGAGTTGATGCCTTCCTTAGCTTTAAGGAGATGTTGTTGATCCAAACATCTTGCAAGTGCTCTGAGGTACACTATCGAAATTGTTGAAGCACAATATGATGAAAAGTAAGATGCTATAATTCATCTTATTTCATGAAAGACTGAAGTTTGGAAGCTTGTTTAGGCTGAATGCATAAATTAGTAAGCCTATCTTAATACTATGAAGCCATTTGAGTTAGCTCTTCAGTAAGCCATTTGGGCACACCTTTGTTCAGAGTAGGATTCAGAGAATCCATTATTTCACATATTAAATGGTTATGGCATGGATCTTATGATGAATAGACTACCAGATGGACACTGTGCTGTTTGGTAAGACAAGCTTAGGCTTGTGATCTCCTTGAGTAAGAGGGAGTAAGTATAGTTAAATATTTTCTTCATCAAGATATTAGAAATATTTGGGATGGTGGACTGCATGCCTGTGATTACTTCGATGGAACTTAACTTTAAGAAGTTTTGTGGTAGTGTTGTTGAACCTGAATTGGGAAATGCATCTGTGTATCGTCAACCCATAGGAGCACTGATGTTCTTGGTGAACTACCGTCCATACATATGTTTTGCAGTTAACACATTGAGCCAATATATGGTTGCGCCTCATCATATACATTGGATTGGTGCCAAGAATCTTCTGAGATATCTTTAGGGCACAATCCATCATGGACTGAGATACACTGCCTGAGATGTGAGGCTACATGGTTATTCTGATGCTGATTGGGCTGGCAGTGTGGTGGATCGCAAGAGAACTTCTGGATGTTGTTTTTCTTTGGGTCCTACTTCAATATCCTGGATGAGCACGAAGCAGAAATCGATTTCCTTGAGCACCGCCGAGGTCGAATACATAGCTGCTTGTATGGCCTCCTGTGAAGTTGTCTGGTTGAGGAAGCTCTTCAGTGAGTTGTTTGGACATGTGTTGGATACCATAGTGATCCTCTGCGACAACCAGAGTGGGATCCGATTATCAGAGAATCTCGTGTTTCATGATCGCTCCAAGCATATAGATATCAGGTACCACTTTATCCAGGATATGGTATAACGAGGAGTAATAAGGATCCATCACATGGGGACTCATGAGCAGGCTGTCAATATTCTGACAAAGCCCCTGGGGAAGGTCAAGGTCTTGGCCTTCCGAGAACGAATTGGAGTCGTGGAGAGACCCTTTTATGAGGGTCCTGTATGAGATGGACATTGAGGTCTGGGAGCTCCGAGGGGCTTGGGGTACTTCTTGGAGCAATGAGCAACCATAGAGTGAGTGGCTCAACCTTCCCCTAGTGGTTTGTTGTGTACAGGGTGAGTGGTTCAGCCTTCCCCTGCGAGACCCCCTGGCGACATGTAGGCAGGATGAGTGGTTCATCCTTCTCCTGATGAGACATCCTACCCATGTAGTCTGGGACTCAAGGGAAGTATCTCTCATTTGGCCAATGAGCAGGGAAACAAGGATAAGAACCATAGTACTACCAATGGACGCATGTACTACTGTCCTCCCTATGCTACCATGATTGATATTGATATGGGATCAATTGGAACTGACTTTGAGTCAGTAAGAGTGGCATGAGATACTCTCTTTTGATTGGAAATGACTTCGGGTTAGTAAGAGTGGTATGACACACTCTCCTTTGATTGGGACTGACTTCGGGTCAGTAGAGAATGGTATGATACTTTCTCGATCACTTCTTCTTCTTCATAGTTCAGGAGAGCAGAGCAATGCATTGATGGCAGAGATAGTACAAATTGGTAGATGGATTAGCAAATGGAGTTCTCCCTAGTTGAGAGGGAGTGTTAAATTTGGAAACTAGGGCCAAACTCCACATGGGTCATCTTATTTATGACAGCTGATATTTTTCTTGGATTCTTCTCTCTGAGAGGTGTAGGATTGATCTAAAGATCATCTGATTCTGACATGTACAGATGAAGTTATGAATTTATTTTTTGATTATGGACAAATTGTCAAGGTCAGCCAACAAACTTATGTAGGCTCAGAAGCCCAACAATCACGTCTATTCATCCTCAACGTTGGATATAAATAGAAGGTAACTTAGCCTCATTTGGACACACTCATCTTCACACTTCTCTCTCTCTCTCCTCATTGATTGGGTATAGATTTCTGGGCCTCTCTCTCTCCACACGTCCGAAATTTTAGGAGGCCGAAATTTTAGGACACTGCAATTTCAAGAGGCCGAAATTTCAGGAAGCCAAAATTTTAGGAGAGCAAAATTTCAGGAGGCCAAAATTTCAGGAGACCGAATTTCTTGACAATTTGACCAGCGTTGATTGCAGCTAGGGCTGACTATAGGTGGGCTATTTGACCATACTTTGACTGGGATGAATTTGACTGTTTTGATGGTTGTTTTATCTTGTTGTTTGGAGCTCGAAGTTGACTGATTTGCTGAGGGTCAAATCTTCCCTATTGACTAGTGTTGACTTTTCTGGTTAGGGCTCTCTTGCTGCTGTTATAAATTACCAGATTTGTAAATTGTACTATCTCCCTCTGTTGAACAATTAAAAGACTAAAAGAAGATTTGATCAAGGGTTTCCCCACATTGGGGTTTGTTCCTGTTTGGTGCCACATCTTGTGTCCTCTTGTCTTGGCCTGTCTTCTACTATTTATGTTTATGTTCTATCTGCATTTCACTATCATGTTGACGTGAGAACACTGATATTGGGGCTGATAAAGAAATTGAAGTAAAATTGCTCTGAAGCATAGAACATACCATTGTTGCCTAAAATTAACATAATTCATGGATACATATTCCCAAGACCGGCTAGGAGTAGGTAGAGGAGTATACATGCCTTGCTTCTTGATGGTTGATTTGGAAATGGCGCATGCGGCGCAGGATCTAATGTACTTCCCAACATCTTGATGAAGTTTCGGCCAATAAAAATACTTCTGCAATACAACCATTGTTTTCTCTATTCCGAAGTGTCTAGTGATCCAACTTTAGTGCGCTTTCCAAATTATCTTGGCACACTCACTTGAAGCAACACAAATGTGTCCCAGGTGCCATAATAGTGCATCCTGAAGGTGAAAGTTTTGGAACTTGCTTCCCTTCTAGGAGTGTTTGGTATATGTTGTCGAATTCTGGATCACTCTTATAAAGATGTAGCCACACTGATGTCTCGTGCCCACAAGAGTTGAGCACAGTGATCAATGCCATGACCGGTGGCCAGCTGAGGAAATCAACGGCGCTATTGGTGTTGCCGTTGTTATACTTAATGTTCAAATGGAAGTGTTGCAGATATGTGGACCATTTCCGATGGCGATCGTTCTGCAACTTTCCTTGTGTCTGTATGAACTGTATAGGTTGGTGGTCTGTGTGGATGACTGTTTCCTTCCCCAGAATGTAATGCTTCCATTGATGGCAGATTTGCACAATGGAATACATTTCTTTGTCGTAAGTGGGGTACTTCCGTACTTATCTGAGAATCGCTATGAACCATTGTTCCTTCATTTAAATTGATGCATTATCCTCTATCAAATCATAAACACATTATCCATTCATACACACGTAAAAACATGTTGAGAGCCATACTATTTGTTGTCATAAAATGTACATATAACCAACATAATATGATTCAAACTTAAATAGGAATGCAACAACTTATAGATACAATCATAAACATAGAGATGCAACTGAAAAAGACTTCATTTCATTAATACAAAAATATTGAACTATGCTTACAAATAGAATGCAAATAAGATAGCTCGGGCGATGGTAGCTTATCTCTCAGAAAAGAGGTGGTGGCTACATCCTCTGAATTGTGTTATAATGAGGCTCAAGGGCCTATTTATTATTGGAAAACGTGAGAAAACCCTAAACAACCAAAACACTAATCGCAAGAGATGTAACACCAAGAGTTTGTGGGCCCCATTGGGGTTAGTTGGGGAATTACTTCTCGGGATCGTAATTTGGTCATATTATCTCCATTTGGCGCATACGATACCTTGTTGGAAAGGTCTCGTCGAGTACTAAAGGTTTTGCCACAAGCTCTTGCCTACAACTATGGGATTGCTGCGAACCCCAAAAAATTCCATTTAGGGGGTCAAAACTGCTCCAAAAGTTCAGGACCCGTAAAACTGCTAAAAATGGTAAATGCTGAAATGAACAAGGAAACAGATGAAACTAACTAAGGGGTCTAGGTGGAATAGGTGGGTGGCCACCAATATTCACCTGGATCATTCCTCCCCCCTTAGGAAGCAATGGTCCCCATTGCGTTCAGAGCCTCCTTGAGGTGAGGAAATTTCTGTTGAATGTGTCCCTGGTGAATCACTTGCCCTGGTGAAGGAGTTGGCCTGCTTAGACAACTCGATATAACTGTATCCTCTATTGGCGAGTGTTCTTGATCTGTGTGTCCATGATCTAATCAGTTGTGGCTTGTTCCATGCAGGTTGGGTTGAGCTCTGTTGGTGTGAGATGTTATGCAATGTCAGATGTGTCCAACAATGGTGGAAAGTATGGCCGAAGGCGATCTACATTGAAAATTGGGTGCAGACCAAGGAATGATTGGATGCTGAACTCAAAGGCATTGTCACTGATGGCATTGGTGATGGTGTATGACCCATATTGGAGCGGGCAAAGCTTGTGGTGGGGTCTAGTAAGGCGCTCCTTTTGCAAATGTTGCCAAACTTTGTCGCCCACCTAGAACTCGTGCGATACTCGATGCTGATCATGGCGTTGCTTATACTTAGCGTTGGCTTTGTGAAATATATCATGGACATGATGGCGAATGTGTTGAATGCGTTCAATGAATTGTTAGCCTTTTTAGTTGCAGACTGAACGTGAGTCGAATCTACCCGATTGGATGCAAATGGTATGGCCACATCAATGGGGCATAATGTTATATACCTAGGGGGGATAATATGGGGTACCAAGGGAGGTACCCAAGGTAATAATGTAATAATGAGATGGGCCATAGTAATAAATAAGGTGGTTAACCCATATCATGTAATGGGCCCATGGTATTAGTCGATTGTATGACGGAACCATGGTAATGATCCATGGTATTGTATGTATGAGGCCTATATAGAGGCTAGAGACTCCAAGTGAAGAAATATAGTGAAGGATTATTGTATGTACAAGCATATGGCTTGTGGAGTGTTCTCCTTCCTTAAGGAGTGAATGTATGGTGTTGCCCTACATTAAGGGTTTGATAATAAAGAAGCATTTCTATCTATTCAGATCTTATTATTCTTGGGTTTATTTATATTTTCATATTATTTCTGGGTTTATTTGCATTATCTCATATTTTCATATCAGATCTATAATATTTCTGGGTTAGATCTACAACAAGTGCTATCAGAGCACTTTCTTGGGCCAAAGTGGAGAATATTTTTTATTTTTATTTTTATTTTTATTATTTATTTATTTATTATTATTTTTTTAGGATTTCGGGGGCGGCGAGTTTGCAGATCAGATCTGTACATTTTGGTGCAATATCTGCAAAATCTAATTGCAGATCTGGATTCTATGTGAAAAAATACCCGATTTCAAAAAAAAAATCGGTCAAATCAGAGTCCGGATGAAGGAGATATCGCTGATTTAAAAATTAGTGGGGTTGCAGATATTTTTCAGGGCAGCGAGTTTGCGGCGCAGATCTAGACGTCCTGGTGCAAGATATGCAAAATCTAATTGTATATTTGGAATCCTTGTGAAAAAACACCTAATTTCAAAAAAAAAAATCAGTCGAATCGGAGTCCGGATGAGGGAGATATCGCTGATTTAAAATAAGCTCTTTTTTCAGGAATTTTGGGTGACGGCGGGAGAGTATCAGCGCAGATCTGGAATTCTGGTGCCTGGATTAGGATTTCTATCACATGGGCAGATGCAAAGTGGTTGTTCCATTTCTGAAAATAGATCATAATAAGGATTCTGAGCAATATTGACGAAACTGTGACAATTTCAAATTTTTGCTAAGTCAGCGAATTTTTTCTCAAAACCCTCTTCATGACGACTCTATATTTTACAGGAAAAGATGATGTACTACTATTGAAGAATTCATACAAAGATACAAGTCCACATATGGGACATCTTGGAAGCTTCCAATGCTGTTTAATATGAGAGATGAGGCTAAAAAATGGAGTTCATCATTTGACGACCTGTAGTGATCACACTTTCAGATGCAGAATTTGAAAAAATCTTTTTGGACAAATGGTCTCAGGCTAGAAAAAAGGAGAATGAGACACATAAGGGGTTAATTGCTACGGGTGTCTCCTTACTGCAGGTTCATGGATTGATTCTGAAAGAGAAGATCATTGTTTCTATCAATCCTAGTGGTAAACATAATTTTATCAATGTTAATTTGGCAAAAAAATCGCAAGTCCCAGCAAAACATATTGAAAATACATAGGTTGATGATAAGGATGTTCAAATTTATAAGGATTTGAAACTTTCTATGGATAAGTATGTGTTTCATGGTGATTTTTATGCTTCAGATATGGATAACATGGATGTTGTTTTGGGATACCTTTGGATGGAAATTAGTGGGTACTATAAAATATTAATGTGCAGAAGAAATTCCTGAAGCTCTGGTATAAAAAGAAGAAAATTACATTACAGGATATTTCCATTAATAATCAGGTAGAGTCCAAGGAGGTTGAAGCAGAAGATGTTACAGGGATTGACATATCAGATGATGAGCAATTGATGGTCGACAATCAAACACAAAAAGAGGCTGAAACCGAAAAGGTAACATGTGCTGACACATCTGATGAGGGTTCAGTGGTTGAAGTCATATTGGAAAAGAAGACACCACAACAGGCACCATAGCAGGGTGAATTAAAGAAAAAGACATCGTGGGTTAAAACTTCAACATATCATCACCCACATCACCCCGCAAGACAACCATCAAGATGGAAACCAAGTAGTCACAACCCCCGTATGACGGGTAGCAAGGAGAGAAGATCCATCTACTACACATCAACACAGAAGAGCTACCACAGTCAACTTCCATATCAAGTGAGCGAGGCACCAACGAGATCGAGGGTTCACCTTTCTCTTGGATGGCTAGATGCACGTGCATGGTACCAGTGTGTTAGGATATTCCGACACATAAGAAATAGTTAAGTTCAACTTGGTCTAGTATAGAGTTAGGTATAGAGTTAGGTAAAGTGTGTTTCTTTACCGTTGTGCATTTTGTAACTTACAATCCGACGGTCACGATATGTAGTGATTCGACGGTTCATTCTCTCCTCGGTATTACCGACACTTGATCCGTGGCTTGACACCCGATTGGTCCATGAATTCTATTTAAAGCGCATGGAGGGTCATTTGTAGGTTAACCGTGCATGAGAGAAGCTTATGTAAATTTTCATTCTTTTATTAATTAATTGCCTGTAGTAGCCACGTTGGCGCAGGCTGTGGACTGTTTCCCTCTCTGAGGGTTTTAACCACGTCAAAATACTGGTGTATTGATCTGTGATCTGTTTTTGAGCGGTGTCCTTTTGGTGTTCTGTCTGGGGAACTTACCCTGTAAATTCCTACATGGTATCAGAGCTATTTGAGGGCCGCGTCCATTGGTGATCCAACTCTGAAGCCGGTAGAACTGCATGCGGCTGTCGTTTCCTAGATCTACTATTTCTGACTACTTTCGGTCCGAGAGGACTGCTTTGTTGTGTTCGGAGCATCTGTTCCAGTGAGGAACCCCTTTCGTTTCACGCGAAAAGGTTTCCGGTAGCCCTATCTGCGTCAATTTTAAGATCTGGAGGTATACAGTGTTTATCTGCAGTTCATTGTTATTTTCTCTCTGGTTATTTCGGTTTCTGTTTATTTAGCTTTTTTTATTACCGGATCTATACCTTTCACTTCTACGTATGCTCTTTGCCCTGCGACTCTGTGCGATCTGGGCAAATCAGAAACAGAAAGGAAGTTTTTTTCTCATGCGTATGCTCTTTTCCCTGCACCTTAGTGTGATCTTGGAAAATCAGAAACATTGAGAAAAATATTTAGTTTCCGACTAAAGCTAACTTCGAGCCGTAAGGTTCGTTTTTCTTTGCATATTCGTGTTGGGTTTTGTGTTTTTGTTTTGTAGGAAAAAAGAGCTTTCTCAAGGCAAGCACGCAACCCAAGGGCCCCCCCCTCTCTCTCTCGCTCTCTCTCTCAAATTTTTTGTATAGCTCAATTGGTTCACAGCTATTTTAAGAGAGTAGAGGTCTTGGGTTCAAATCTCCATTTTGTGGGAGCGTTTTTTTTCATTTCCGCACATTCGCGCACTTTGCCGGCAACTTCAACAATTTTTTTTTCAAAAAGCCATAACTTCTTCATCCGGAAGCCTTTTTCAGAGCCGTTTTTTTTAAAACGGCCTAATTTTTCGAGATCTATCCATTGGAACACTTACTTTCAGCATCTTCAGCTTCAGTTTTTTTTTAAAATGGAAAGTCCATGCCAAGTCATTCTTGACAGCACTAACTACTTCCAATGGGCATCCTACATGGAAGATTTACTTAGAAGTAAAGGTCTCTAAAGAATAGCCACGGGCCAAGAGAAGAAACCAAAGATGAAGACAAGGTTGCAAAATGGGAAAATAGACAAGATCAAGCACGTGGTTTAATAGGGATGTCTATTTCTCCTGATCTTAGATTCCATATTGCAGAACTTGATACTCCTCATGAAGCATTGGAACAAATCACTAAAGTTTTTGGGATTAAAAATGAAATTAGAGGCCATCAACTTGAAAATGAGTTGCTTACATTGGATCCTAATAATTTTTCTTGCATTGAAGATTTCTTGTCCAAATTCAAGACCCTTAGATATCTTTTGGAAGGTGTTAAGATTAAGAAAGAAGATAGTAACCTTATTTATTCCATCCTTACTAAGTTGGGACCAGCCTACTCTGTATTTGTTTCCACCTTCCATTCTACGAGGGAAGCTTTCATTTGTCAAGGAAAAGACTACAAGGCCCCTTCCTTTGACTCTTTTTGTGATTCTTTAATAAGAGAACAAGAAAAACTCTTACACCTTGGTCTTCTTAATCTTGGAAACTCTTCCAAGAAAGCGTTAGCCGTCCAGCAACAACCAAATTTAAAGAATCCTAAGAAGTCATATCCAAAAAAGAATGGTCCTAAACCAAACAAGGGTCCTAAGCAAACTCAATCTCAAAATGAAAGATCATTTCAGCAAAATGATAAGACCAATAAAAACAAATGGAAGAAGACTGATCGCCATTGTAACTTTTGTAATCGAGATGGGCACTTAGAATCTAAATGCTTTAAGAAGATGGAAGCCTTGGAAGCCGCAATGAAGAAACATAACATCCATGTGGAGCATTCTTCTACTTCCACTTCAACTTCATCTTCAGGAATGGCACTTTCTGCATGTCGTTGTCAATCATCTCAGTCTGGTTATGCATTAAATGTATCTTCTCCTTCTCATTCTCATGAGTGGCTCATTGATTCTGGAGCCTCTTATCACATGGCCAAAAACAAAGCCATGTTTTCTTCTTTACATGATTGTAACACCAAAAATATATATGTTGGTGATGATAGATCTGTTAATGTTGTAGGGACTGGAACTGTTCATCTAGACAATGGTCAGTTAATGATGTATTATGTGTTCCAACCTTATCCCGCAACCTTCTATCTGTATATCAGATAACTCATTCAGGTGAAGGTAAAATTGTTGAATTTTCACCTCATGATGTTGTAATCAAGGATCTAAGAGATCCTAAACAGATTCTAGCTACTGGTATTGCTGATGATTCCACAAGGTTGTACAAGTTTCACAACTTTGGGTCATCAAATCTTCCTCAGTATTTGTTGCTCATAATGATGAAGTGAGCAAACTTTGGCATGAGCGATTTGGTCACTTAAACTATCGCTCCCTTCAGCATCTATGTAAAGAAAATATGGTGACAGGTCTTCCTATGGTATATTGCAGAGATGGTGTTTGTTCCGGATGTGTACTCCTCGGAAAACATCATCGGGACAGTTTTGACAAACGTGCCTCTTGGCATGCCTCAGCCCCTTTACAGCTTGTGCACAGGGATTTATGTGGTCCACTTCCTGTTGCTTCATTCTCTGGCTGCAAGTATTTCTTAACTTTCATTGATGATTTCTCCAGACGCACTTGGGTATACTTCTTAAAACTCAAGAGCGAAGTATTTAACACATTTTTGGCCTTCAAAGCCTTTGTTGAAAAACAATCTGGACATCAAATTCTTAAGCTAAGAACTGATAATGGTGGAGAATATGTTAAAAACACATTCATCAACTTTTGCACCGAAAATGGAATTCAAATGCAACATACTGTTCCATACACTCCACAACAAAATGGTGTAGCTGAAAGGAAAAATCGCACCTTAAAGGAAATGGCTAATTGTATGCTGCAATCTAAAGGACTCAGTCTTAGTTTTTGGGCCGAAGCAATTAATTGTGCAAATTATATAATAAATCGCACTCCTACTAAGGTTCTAAAGAATATCACTCCAGAAGAAGCTTGGAGTTCCATTAAACCAGATGTAAGTCACTTTCGTATTTTTGGAAGTGAAGCATGGGCCCATATTCCAGATGAAAAGCATAAAGCTTTAGAACCTAAGAGTGAGAAATGTACTTTTGTTGGATATTCTGAAGATGTAAAAGGTTATAGACTTATTCCATTTAAGTCCAAAAATGTTATCTTTAGAAGAGATGTAAAATTTTGATGAAAATAAATCGGCCGGCGAGCCTAGTCTGGCGGATGTGCCACCTCTTCCTATCTCTTCTACTTTTGAAAACATTTCTTCTTCAGATGATGAAAGTGAGGATGACAATCCTCCCCCACCTTCTCAGGATCCTCAACTTCCAAGATGGTCCGTGCTACTCGGGATGCAGCAGGTGATCTTGCCGGTGATCCTACAGATCAGCGACGTACACGTTCTCAGTTTGAAAGAGCCTCTTCTTTACTGGCTCAAGCTCCAGTAAATCATGATCCTGACACTTTTGCAGAAGCTTCAGGCCATCCACATTGGGAAGCAGCTATGAATGAAGAATATCATTCATTGTTGGCAAATGATACATGGGATCTTGTTCCTCTACCAAAGGGACGCAAACTTGTTAGATGTAAATGGGTTTACAGAACCAAGTATGGACCAGATGGGAAAGTTGATAAACATAAAGCTCGTCTTGTTGCTAAGGGCTTTTCACAGGTTGAAGGCATTGACTACACTGAAACCTTCTCCCCTGTTGCCAAAATGAACTCTATCCGCCTTGTTCTTTCCCTTGCTGCCTCTTTAAAATGGGAAGTCCATCAGATGGATGTTAAATCTGCCTTCTTGCATGGGGACTTGCATGAAGAAATCTATATGGAACAACCCAATGGCTTCATCCAAACAGACTCCAGCCTTGTATGTCGACTTAAGAAATCTCTTTATGGTCTCAAGCAAGCTCCTCGGGCTTGGTATGCCAAAATGGATAGCTTTCTTTTAGAATCTGGCTTTTCTAGTTGTTATTCTGACAATACTGTCTACCCCAAGAAAGTGGGCAACTCTCTTATCATCCTTGTTCTTTATGTTGATGATCTTATTCTTACTGGTAGTGATCCCAACCTTATAAACCATGTGAAGTCCAGCCTTAAAAAGAAATTTGAAATGACAGACTTAGGACACTTACACTATTTTCTCGGTTTTCAAGTCTTGCAATCCAAGGAGGGTATTTCCCTTTCCCAGTCCAAGTATGCTTGTGATATTCTTCGTCATTTTCACATGGAAGATTGTAAGCCAGCTCCTTCTCTCTTTCAGTCTGGAGTCAAACTTTCAGTCTCTTGTACTTCTCCTGAAGTTGATGCTACCTTATACCGTCAACTTGTAGGAAAACTCTTGTATTTAACCCATACTCGTCCTGGCCTTTCCTTTGCTGTTGGCCTTGTTGCTCGTTTTATGCAAAACCCCCGTGAAAGTCATTGGAAAGCAGCTAAAAGAATACTTCGTTATGTTCGATTTACAGTACAGTTTGGGATTCATTACAGTGCCAAAGCAGCTCCTCTATTAGTTGGTTTCACTGATTCTGATTGGGTTGGTGACCCTGATGATCGGAAGTCTACTGCCGGTTATGTCTTCACTCTTGGTTCAGGAACTATTACATGGGCTTGTAAGAAACAGGCTGCCATTTCTCTTTCGTCAGCAGAAGCAGAGTATCGTGGTGCCGTGGAAGCTAGTAAGGAAGCCTTGTGGCTTCGTCAGATACTATCAGAATTTGGCTTTGAGCAGCAGCATCCAACCACACTTTGGTGTGATAATCAAAGTGCCATTCAGCTATGCAAAGATCCAGTCCAGCATCAGCGCAGCAAACACATTGAACTACACATGCACTTCATCAGAAAACTCATTCATGACCATGTTCTTGAAGTGCAATATTGTTCAACAGATGATCAGGTGCAGACATCTTCACAAAGGCTCTCACAGAGGCGAAGTTCACTAAACTTCGATATATGCTTGGAGTTCAGGAAGTTGTCACTAAGGGGGGATAGGCTCTAGTGCCTCCTTCCTTCTCCTTTTGTGTCATATTTGTAAATCCTTCAATCCTATCCCAAGTTGTTCTTAAGGGGGGATGTTAGGATATTCCAACACATAGGAAATAGTTAAGTGCAACTTGGTCTAGTATAGAGTTAGGTATAGAGTTAGGTAAAGTGTGTTTCTTTACCGTTGTACATTTTGTAACTTACAATCCGACGGTCACGATATGTAGTGATCCGACAGTTCATTCTCTCCTCGGTATTACCGACACTTGATCCGTTGCTTGACACCCGATTGGTCCATGAATTCTATTTAAAGCGCATGGAGGGTCATTTGTAGGTTAACCGTGCATGAGAGAAGCTTATGTAAATGTTCATTCTTTTATTAATAAATTGCCTGTAGTAGCCACGTTGGCGCAGGCCGTGGACTGTTTCCCTCTCTGAGGGTTTTAACCACGTCAAAATACTGGTGTATTGATCTGTGATCTGTTTGTGAGCGGTGTCCTTTTGGTGTTCTGTCTGAGGAACTTACCCTGTAAATTCCTACATACCATTCCCTTTTGATTTTCTTTTATCCATGGGAGTTCATTTTGATGGAATTTTTTAGTGGCCTGCATGATTTTTCAAAATTGATTGCAACTTTATCGTAGTTTGCAAATTCTCCAAAATGGTCATCGTTATCCCTTGTACCAAAACTACAAAGTCAGCTAAACAAGTAGTAACACTACTATTCTCTCAATTCTAATCCCATTTTGGGTTTCGTCTTACCCACTTTCTCAGCACATTCTGGAAAATATCATGGTAATTACTCAGATATCAACTAGCTTTTCCACTTCTTTTATCTCTAAGTATGCATACTTCAAATTCTGAGAATTCTATGAATCTAAGATGCTTTTCCTATCTTGTAAATTTTATTTTAAACCAACTTAGATCCATTTTAAGTAGTGACCTAACATGAGCTGAGAGGATTGTTATATGTGAAGTTGATATCCACATAAATTAGTTAACATAGATATTCAAATAGTTTATTTACTCTTGTTGAAATATTTTAGAAAATTATAAAATTTAAATATATGGTTTACACATTTATTTTACTTCTAATTATTTTATAGCGTATTTATTTTTTTTCAATTATATCTGACATTTATTTTTCTATTTAGAACATAATTTTTAATTTGGCAAAGACGGACTTACAAACTTACACATCTCCTCATACTCAGCTATAGAATGAGCCTCTCAACTCAACAAGCTGGTTTTCCACGTGTTAGAGGTGATACACCATGCAAATCCTTTGGGGTGAGTCACCAGTAATGTCTCATCAACGACATTTATCTTTCTAATGGAGGCAGGATCCTAGATTTATCAACAAAATTCTTTAGATTCGTGCAGCGCCTTCAAACCATAAATTCAGGCGAGAAAATTAAATGTAAAGGTGCCCTAAAATATGTTGTATTAAACATTAAATTCATGGTATTTTTATGGAGTTTTCTTTAGTGCGAATTTTTGGACTTTTCGGTGCCAGAATCTAGCAGAAACATTTGAGGTGAAATCTTGATTTGTGTTATTTAAACTAGTTTTTTGACTTTATATATAGATTTAGCACCTTGAAAAACCCCTAGGGAACTTCAATTGGGTAGGGGTTACCCATCAAGCTTGTGATTTCAATAAATTCCGATTGGATTTTAGAGAAATTAGACCAGGAAATCCCACCAAAAAAGCTTCCAAAAAATCTCACTAAAGATAACTCATATTTTTATTCTCCAGTTGTTTGAGCACATGCTTCAAAATCCTTTAACAATCTTCGTAATGGGTTCACTAAGTAAAATTATCACTCACACGCTTTGGGAGTGGGGCAATCAAGAATGAGGGGATGTGATACATCTTTTAGCTCCCGCCTCTGAAGTTACAACTAACCTTAGCTTAATGACACAAGTTTATGGAGATATTAAAGTTAAACCAAATCTATATGGATAATAAAATGTAAATTAAATCAAATTTATTAAGCAAGGAAAATAAAAATATTAAGATACATTATATTTCCTATAGAGAGAGAAATTAGCTGAGGATAGAAAAACTTTTGGAAGAGTTCAAAAACCTTTGGGGCACTTCAATTGTTAAGAGTTCACTCCTCAAACTTGTGATTCTAATGAATATCTACCCCATTCTAGGCAAAATAAATGGGAAAATAGGTAAGAAAATCTTCCAAATATTTTATTGGAAGTTTAATCCGCCAAAGTGGCTTCCATCCTCAACCTCTCCCCATGAGGTTTGAACCTATGATTTAGAAAGGGGTAACCCCACAAAAACGAATTAGTTTATACCTAATTAGTTTCAACCCTTTTTCATCATGGAGATTCTTAATCTGTAAATAAGCTTTGTTACAATATCATGGACCAATACCTTGGCTTATCAATACCATCTCACCATAAAAACAAAACTCATTTCATATATGATCCTTGTCCATATCATATTTTCTTAAATGAATCAATTTAATTAAAATGAAAAAAGGAAAAAGCCCTTGGTGTACGTCAATTAGTGATGGATGTGGAAATATAGTGTTATGTGCTAGGAGGTTTAAGGTTCAAATTCTCTAGAGGTGGTAAATAGGAAAATTATATTTTATTATATATTTATTATTATTTATATTTTTGTTTTGTTTTATTTTATTTTGACGAGTCAAAATGTTAAACATTACATCTCTACTATACTTGGGTGGAGAGCACCTCTGAGCACAAAGAATCATAAAAAAAAGTAAACTATAACTTTATTATTATTAAACGACTTAGTAATAAGTTAAACATATAAATATTTAAAAAAAAACATTTAAGAGTATTCTTAATCATGGAGATTCATGTCACTTTACATTAGAGATTTTTAATTTGTAAATAGGCTTTGTAAGAAAATCATGGCTTATCAATACTACTTGCCCATAAAAGCGTAATTTCTTTAACATGACATTTTTATAATTAATAAATGCAATTAAAAGGGGAAATGGGGCTTAACTTCTTTGGAGATAAATATCAACCTTTGATTTGTGAATACCATTAATAATATTCTAGAATATTATGTGGAGGTTAAATCCCTACCCCCCACATAATAATTATTTATAATTAAATTAAAACTATAAAAACCCTATTCCAAAATACACATATCTAATTAGGTAAATAGGTTTTACTAGCAACTCAACAAATGAAAAAAAACTATTTAACTAGCGTTAATTATTTCACAATTTTTTTATTGAGTTAGAAATCTTAATGTTGGAAATAAAAAGAGAAGAATGATTTTAACTCACCTAGACTTCAAAGCTATAGATAATGAAGTTCTCTAGGTTGTGGTGAGTTGTAAGAACTCTCCAATGTTGATCCTCATCCTAGTATGACCTACACATTCAACTTCAATTTTTTGCAAGAGAGGACTTGTTTTTATATATGTAGTATGACCAATCGTCTCTCTCTCTCTCTCTC
The DNA here is from genome assembly GCA_000404065.3 of Pinus taeda. NCBI lineage: Eukaryota > Viridiplantae > Streptophyta > Pinopsida > Pinales > Pinaceae > Pinus > Pinus taeda. The sequence continues at coordinate 57,879 of APFE030415359.1, forward strand.
TCTCTCTCTATATATATATATATATATATATATATATATATACCCAATTTACATTAGATCTATTGCTAAATGATAAACCAAAGAAGTATGTTTAATAAATATAGTTGTTTCTCTTAAATGGGATGATAACTCCATTGCCCTAGTTATGTTGGAATCTCCCTTCGAAGTTTTAGGGTTGAAACTTCCCAAGCATGATTAAAGTTATGTCAATGAAGATGCCTTAGAATGATTCAGTTAAATGTATGATATTTGAACCATGTTAACCAAACTTGAGTCCTTATAGGGGTGTTAGAGATGACGAATGTAAGCAACCCTAAGGGCTCGAGGAAGGAGATCAATAAATAACCCAACTATGTAGATAAAAAATGAGGTTTCTCTAAACATAAAAGTTTGAACAATCTTATACCAATGGAATAGTCTTTACAAACACAAATATAAAGGTATATATAGACAACGAAGCAACCTTGAGGTATAGGAGAATTTTGGACTAGTTGTTAGGATATCTAGGTCATATAGAACCCTCATATCACACCTTTAGGTTATATATCAAGGGTTTGGCCCTAATGATACTATGGGTGTTTAGGCCCAAATTAACTCTTTTTTATGTGACTTGGGGATTGCCTTGATACGAGAAAGGAACCTATAGTATGGCCAATGCCAAGATATCAAGAAGGTTTTAGGGGATGATCTCAAGTAATCTCAATAAATATCAAGTCCCATATAGGTTTAGGTGGCTATGGACCTCATTTAAGGCATACTAAGTGACCATGGAACTAGGTTGGGGGGTAGTTGTGCCCCTAATTATACTAATGAAGTTAGGAAATGAACTAAATGAGTGCCCTAAGGGGTAAAAATGAGTCAAACAAATGACTAAGGACTAAAGACAGAGAGAAAACCATTGTATATGGTCTAAAGAGAAATTGAGGTAAAACAATAAAGCCTACAAAATATAAGAAATCAAAATAGATGGTTTAGTTTCATTAATGAGATAAATGTGTTTTTATAGTTTTACAAATATCCAATTATATTTATTGTTCAAATTCAAATCTTACTATAAAGATGTATGTCACTCAAAATTGGAAAATAAATACAATGATATGCTCCTGCATGTGTCTCAAGGGTGGAAAGAGATAATTTTAACTCACTACTCAGGTTGCACATCAATAATAACAATAATAAATTCACAACAATATCATATCAATATATTCCATTGTGGGAGGAGCATCCCTTATCCTTTGAGTTGGATAGATACTCCTTAATAGATGTTCTCCTTAATTTCCTTAGTTGCGTGAGGGAACCCTTGTTCCATTTAAATTCTTCTTGGTTTAGGTCAAATTTGTCCTTTCTTTCTCTTGGTGTTGAGACTAGTTGGGTATGTGAGAAAGGATGGAAGAACATCTTGAATTGATAAGTATGTACCTACAATTCAATATGGGACTATGAAAGCTGAAATGCAGATGAAGCAATGTCAAAAGTTTGTGTTTGTATATATCTACTACTCAAGTGAAGGAATAACCCACAATGCCTAGCGATTGGAAGATTGAAGTGAATGTGAGTTGTCTTTTGGGTTTTATAAATGGTTTTAATGGATGTAGAACTAAGGAGGTTAGTAGTACGATGCCTAGTGTAAGTTGTTGTTAATGGTATTTCAAATAAAATGTGTAAATAAAACTATTTACAATAATATCAATTACATAATCTTGGAAATTTATAAGGAATAGGAAGGCACGCCATCTAAGATTTTCCCCTCAACTACAATGCACCCACCTCAAGGATGCTTTGCAAATTCAATAGTTTATATCAATGAGCATATCTTTCAATGATCGAATTGTGTGCATTTAGATAGGAACATTTTTTCTCAAATGTCAAGATGTGTGCATTTTATGTTATTCTTAGTGTTAGTGATTAGAATGTGGACCCATTGTAAACCTATAAGAAAGGTCCTTGGCTAGATGAATAAAGTGAGAGAATTATTATGAGCTAATCTCATTTTTTTATGTTTTCTTTTTTACATCTCTCTTTTCTAGATCATCCACAACATCTTGTTTATGAGAGATTTTTTGGCGTAAATCACATGATTATTTCATTTGTCGACACATTTCGAACCAACCAGTGTGGTTCATCGTCAGGACAAGTTGAAAAATCAGATCCAGTTTGCAAACTGGATCTAATTCTTCAACTTGTCCTGACGATGAACCACACTGGTTGGTTCGAAAAGCATCGACAAATGAAATATCATGTGATTTACGTCGTAAAATCTCTCATAAACTTGATGTGGATCACAAAAGCCTCAATTCAGCAACATCTTGTTTGTTTTCTTTCTTTGAATTTTTGTTTTTCAAACAAATGGTGCATTATCATTTGGTATGAAAGTAGTAAGATCTTGACTTGATCCTTTACCACTCAAAAATTTGGGTTATGTGGAGATCGCATTCCCCTTTGAAAAAATTTCAAACCTAGTTTGCTTGAGGTCACCCTCCCACCCAAGCTTCCCTATGGTGCAACCCTAATGAAAATGTATAGGGATTCTACTATTGGCTACATGTCTTTCCTTGGTAGTCAATTTTTTGTATTTATTCAAAGCTTCCCCTCCCACCCAATCAGTCTCTCTTCATATTATGCCCACTCAACCAAAAAAATGGTGATCAACTCACTCTCTTTAGTTCCCACAACATTTTTTAATACCATCACAAACTACTTCAAACCTTATTTGATCTCATATATCCTAAGTTCTATCATTTCTAGTTAGACACAACACCCCCACACCCTTTCTCACCTCCCTCTCCACCATGCCCTTCCCCACCACTATAATGGTTAGATGCAAGGGGAAGCTTTGGATTCTTGAATACATAGTTTTCGGGCATATTTTCATACATACCTTACCCTACTAGAGGCTCACCTTGTGGCATTTATAGCTTATTAACATATCATCTTGATGAACTTGTTGGAATCTGGTGGCTTAAGCCACACACAATTAGGGATATCCTTATTCAAATTACCCATTGTTGCATGGGATGCAATCAGCTAGGCCCTTAGAAGACACTTTTATCGACTAGGTTATATCTTTAGTGGTTAATGTGCCAATGATTTTAGCTTCATCAACACCCAAGTTAAAGCATCCAAAACAATATTACCATATTCTCCAAGCTTCGTCTCCAACTACAAATCCACAACACTACATAAGTACTTACACTCAAACATCTTTCTAGATTATTAAAGGTTTTTAAACTAGGAATGATTTTATTTAATTATACCACCTTAGACCAACTATTTCCCCATGCTTTTGTCATAAAATTCATTAGTTCCTTCTCTCATAACCCTAACCATGCTCCTCAACATGTCCATCTCATACCAAAAAGATATATCTACCAACAACTTAAACTACCATAACCCTCCCAAGGCACTTATTACCCTATTGACCAACTCCATTCAAGGATTTACTCCTACCTCTTAATGACCCAGATAATATCACAAGACCAAAAACACCCAACTTTCTCCCAACTTTCTCTTGTAATTGTCAAATAAAAAATGAATAGACCACACTTTGTAACTACAAATGACAACTAACAAAAATCTTCTTAACCTTATGCAATTTCTTATGCTTCCTAACACTCTGCATACTTCTCTTTATAACTTGTTAGGAGTAAACCGTGATGATTGTATCTTTATGATGACCCATCAATTATTTTTTGTGACAACCCCCTTTGAGATGTAGTTGAACTTGTATTACATAGATTTGACCCAAGAATTGCCATATCAACAATAGCAATAAACTTTCTACGATGCACAACATTCCATTTATCGATTCCACAGACAAAAGAGATCATAATTAATCTGGGATGCCTTTCACAAACAACCCAATAATTAATAATGTTTTGTAAGTGGCATTTATCTTTCTAATGGCAAGCAGGATCCTAGATTTATCAACAAAGCCCTTTAGATTTGTACAACGCCTTCAGGCCATAAATTCAGGCGAGTGAATTAAATGGAAGGCTGCCAAATAGATGATGTATTAAACGTTAAATTCGTGTTATTTTTATTCTTCACTTGTTTGATGTAACGAGCTTCATAATGGTTGTCTGAGCACCGACTTTTCACAATCCTGCTAGTAAATCAGTGGCATGCAGGGGTTCCTTCGGCTCAGACCCCGAAATATATCGGGCTGCGAACAAGGAAGATTCAACTTCGTTATGTATGCAGCGATTCACTGAGTAAAATGATCACTCGCACGCTTCCGCGGTAAAGGGCAATCAAGAATCAAACCAGGGCATATGATAAATCATTCCGCTGCCGCCTCCCAAAGATAGAAATTTTAAAGGGGAAATTCGCAGGAGAGTATTATATTAGCAGTTGTCTATAATGAGATTTTTTGGAAGTTTTTTTGGTGGATTTTTCTGGTCAAAATCCGGCAGTAATTTATTAGAATCGCAAGTTTGATAGTTAGTTTCTGTACAATCAAAGTGTCCCAGGGTTTTTCAGGGTGCTAAATACAAATATTCAGTTAAAAAATTATTTTAACTGCAACAAATCAAGATTTAACTTCAATTTCTTCGCCGGATTCCGTTATCAAAATCTCCAAAAAATCGCATTATAGACAACTCCATTATATTACAATATAAATATATTATCCTTACAATTGTTGTGTCAACCGACAACAACCCAACAAAATTCTTACAAACATTGTACGCAGCCGACATATATGGACGTGTTTCGAACCAGAGTGGGGAAAGCAATATTGCTCCCTCCTAATTTGAGCATATTAGTCACACGGTTCATATATGAAGATATCAAAATTAAATCAAATTTATATGGATAAGGTAAATTAAATCAAGTCGGTGCAGTTTTATTAGTTCTTCAAATTTATATGATTGTGCAAATTTGAGGATAATTTATAAAAAAAATGAAGTGTGTGAGGGTATGTAAGGATTCACATAAAGTGGTAATGATTAAAATGCACCGAATTCCTTTAAATACCACAATGAAATGAAATGAAAATAAAAATATTAATTTGAAGATATTGTGCAAATTTGAGGATAATTTATAAAAAAAATGAAGCGTGTGAGGGTATGTAAGGATTCAGATAAAGTGGTAATGATTAAAATGCACCGAATTTCTTTAAATATCACAATGAAATGAAATGAAAATAAAAATATTAATATACATTATATGTGATATGAGGAGAGAATTTGGAATATGGTATGGTATGTTAGGGTTATGGAGGAGGAGTTGGAGAGAAAGCAGGTGCTGCTATTCGCGGGGATGCCATTGGACCAACCAGGTGAGCTTCTTGTTTTCAAGCGGCCTTCCATGCGGTGCCTAGCCTCTACCACACCTACCTATGTCTGCCTCTCAGCTCATTGACATGCCCTCCCTTCGAGCACACATGCTGCATGCTCCTCAACTGCTTCCACGTCTCCATCAATCCACCTCCATGATTCTTCCTTCATAACGCTGTCACCCTGCTAGATTTCAGTTTCTTCTTCCTCTTTTCTGTCTTGACTAAGGTGCAGGGCTCTCCTTGCGCTCTCTTTTGTATCCTGCACATTCCCGCTGCTGCTCTCTCACCTGGTTGTTTTGCACGGTCTCTCTTTGCGTTGTGGGCTTTCTCTCCGACTCAGGTGAGCTCTTCGGTTTTCAGTTTTCTTTTTATCTTTGCATATATTTCTTTGATGTTTACAGATTTAGAACCTGACTTTTTTTGAGATGGCTTAAGGCGGGGTCATTTCTCCTGGTATAGTTGTGGCACTGTTATCTTTCTTTTTATGGGTATCCAGGGGATATATTGGTACACAGTTTTTTGTATATATGAAGTTTTCTTGAATCCTCGGAATGGTCATTCTATCCTGTCCTTTCTCTGGGGATGAACCTTTCCATATATGGTTCTTCCTCCTCTCATCGACCTGTCTAATAATAAACTGCTTGGTCTTTCTTATCATGGTACTTATCATACTTCACATATTCGGGAAAATCTGGCGATGTTTTTAGTAGAATTTGAGCTGTCCACAGCCTTTTTGTTATGGTCAGGCATATGCCTGGTTCCCCATTATCGTGTGCACCACCTTCCTCAGGTTCCTAAAATCACGGTTTTTCATTTATAGCCCATGCTCTGATTTCCGCATCAAAATAGGGCGATGGTGGTGCATTTTCCGCTGCTTCTGTTGTTGCTGGGATTGTCGGACCCAACCATCTATTTAATTTGGCCATAGGTTATTATAGTCTCTTCATTATCTTAACTGGTTTTTCCATCCATTTTTGGGAGGCCTTCTCAGGCATTTACGTCAGATTTTCTGTTTTGATTTTTTTTTTTCGGCTACAGTACTATGTTCCTTCACGTATCCATATGCTTAGAATCCGCCAGCTTTTCACTCCAGGTCTTATTGACGGCTGCTCTTTATTTCGAATTGTCCTGAAATGGAATTTTCATCCTCCCGTTATAGTATTCTATTGTGGATCTCTCTGAGCCCCACCTGACCATATCCACGGCTCTGTGATCATATCTCCTCTAAGTACAATATCCTGTACCGGCCCCCTCTCTTCTGTCAGTACTTTAACTTCCATCCAGGTATTTTATTATCCCGATTTTTTTTTTCAGCTTTTGCCTTCTGGGGCTTTCCTTTATTGCTTCCATCTACCATGTCGGAGGGGGTCTTGTCTCCTAACACCCAAGCTCTTATCGACGCAACCATTGAAGCGGAAAGGGCTTTTGCAGCTTCTCCAGGTTGGCATGCCACTGTGGAAGAGATGCTTCCACCTGGTCCTGTTGGTCACATCCCTTTCGAGACTGAGGTCAGCACCCCTCGGTTCTCTGATAGACAGTTTCATTCAAAAGGTGGCTCACATGCTACGCCTGGTATATTTAACCACCGTTGTCGCCCAATTAAATCAGGTCCTCCTCCCAAGGGGGTTGTTGTGAGTAACGCTGCATTAGCAGAGCGTATCAACAGCCTCCAGAAGTATGCATCAGTTGGAAAGTGGCACTTTCCGCACATGAATGATCAGGAGATGCGGAATTGGCTATCGGAGAAATGGTCCCCTATTATTGGGTATACGCCCATCATCTCTCGCTTAATGAAAGAATGGTACTCCTTTCACTTTCTTAAAGAGTCGAATCTTGAATCCATTCTCAGTAAACCTTGGGTCGCTGACAGAAGCTTCCTCTTTCTGTCCAAATGGTATATCGGGTTTGACCCATTGAAGAACACTCCAGCCAACTGTATGATTTGGGCAAAACTGCCTAACTTGCCTTTGGAATTTTGGTCGCTAGAGGCTCTATCCGAATTGGGGAACTCAATTGGCAAATTTATTTATGTTGATCCTTGGTGTAAGGGGGAAAGGGATAAGAGGGTGGCTTGGCTTCTTATTGAGAAACCATTCAAAGGCGAGTATCCAGAATACATCGACATCTTCATGGAAGGCAGAAAGTTAAGACAGAGAATTGATTTCTGAGCATCCCTTTCCGATGTTCTCGATGCCATCAGACTGGTCACCTTATCAAAGATTGCAATCTGCGCCACTACAGGAGGAAGAAATCCTTTTTTCACAGCCATCGGATGAAGGAGGCCTCTCTTTTCTCCGAGGGCCATGGTCTCCCTCTATCATCATCCGATTGTCTTGATGCTGGCCTGTCCAGGGGTGATGCTCCCCCACGTGTATCTCCGCACCTGCCATCCTCATCTCACCATTTATGTCCTCCACCTGAGCCATTATCGGACGTTCCCGTTCCCTCTCCCCCTGCCGTGAACTTACGGGACTTCAAGGTCGGTTCCCACTCCATTTTGATCGAATCATCAACACCTTCCCCTGCTCGTCCATCATCTTCTTCTCTTTATGCAACGAAGAAGGGTAAGGAGCCGGAGGGCGCTCCAACCCCATGTAACTCCCCCTCCGCCTCGCCTACAAATAATCCGGAGAGCGACATTGACTTATTCATTCAGAGGAACCCCCTCGAATTTGAGCCTCTTACCATTCATAAGCCTCCTCGATCTTCTCTTCCCTCAATCAGTCCCAACTCGGCAATTAACATAACTGTCAGAAAGAAGAAGAAGGGTGACAGCCGCCATTTTCGGGGAAGGACGATTGCCACTGATCTGGGCATCACTAATTTATCTCTTATAGAGGTCCCTATCATGGAATCAGAGTTCTCTCAGCCCCTTAGAGCACGATTGGCTGGCGAACCTTCCCAATGACCTTCCTCATATCGCTGAATGTTCGGGGATTGGGCGTCCCCCACAAATTTCTGGCGCTCAAAAAATTCTTGCACTCGGCTCATCCTAAAATTGTCTTCATCCAAGAAACCATGCACTCAAGTGCGGTGACCATTGCTTATTTCAGGAAAATGTATCCATCATGGTTCATGGTGGCCATTGGGGCCAACGGGATGTTAGGTGGTCTTGCTACACTTTGGGATCCATCATGGATCAAGGCTAGAGCTTTCAAATGCTGCACGGGCATCTTGATTTCGGGTTCGGTTCGAGGTCACGCCAATATTTTAAATCTTCTTAATGTTTATGGCCCTTGCAGGAACCGGTCTCCATTCTGGGAAAGACTGTTCGCATCTTAAATTTTAGAAATGGACTCTCTGCTGATAGTAGGGGATATTAACTTCACCCTCAGCCAAGATGAATGCTGGGGGAATGGCAGGAAGAAGGACCCTCTCTCGGACAGGTTAAGAATGGTGCTTTTAAACAAGAACCTTGTTGACATTTATCTGGAAAATATGGGGCCGAATTGGGATAAGGGCAGGATTGCATGTCATATATTGCAAAATGGATTGACCGCATCCTTATCAAAGCTAATATCATTGAGAATTGGGGCCTCCCATTATCTTCTATTGCTAACGTCTTCTTGTCTGACCATAAGCCTATCCTTCTTGAATGGCAGTCTCTACAAATCAGGAAGGAATATTATTTCAAATTTAACAGAATTTTTCTTGAAGATAGCACCTTCAACGACGTCATTACAAAGAAATGGAGGGAGCTATAAGGTTCAGAAGATGCTGTCCTTTTAACTTTCCATGAAAAGATTCATATCCTCAAGACGACTACAAAAGAATGGCAGCATCATAAGGTTTCTCTGGACAAATAGGAGCTCACGCGCATTCTACGGGCGATGGATGCCTTAACATCGTCCTCCCCAAATTTAATGTCATTTGACAAACGGAGGACATTAAGGGTACTTGAGAAAAGGAAGCAATATCTCCTTCATAAAGAAGAAGCTGCATGGCGTCTCAAAATCCGTGCTTTGTGGCTCAAGCATGGTGATCGTAACACAAAATATTTCCAAAATATTGCCAATGCAAGGAAAAGAAGGAACGCTATATGGAAGATCGATGACAGCCATGGGGGGTATTATTACTCTCAAGAGGATATTACAAATGAAGCATGCAGGGTCTTTAAAGATCAATACAAAAGGACGCCATCTAATGCGAATGATATGGTGTGGGTTGCCGAGCATTTCCTTGTCATGTTTGATGAATCAGAATATGAAAATTTCATCAAGCCAATTACAGAGGAGGAGCTTCTTGCTGCTATGAAGGCGTCCAAAAAGGACAAAAGTCCGGGCCTTGATGGCTGGCCCATTGAATTTTTTCTGAACTTCTATGAACTGTTCAAGGTCGACCTGCTTCACATGGTGGAGGCATCTCGTACATCCGGATCTGTACACTCTGCTCTATCATCTACCCTCATTGCTCTCATTCCCAAGAAGCTGGATTCTACATCTTTTCAGGATTATCGTCCGATAGCTCTATGCAACTCCCTGTTCAAAATTATTACCAAAATCACTGCGGAGAGGCTAAAACCGGTTCTCAATCGCTTCATTACCAGGGACCAACATGCATTTTTAAAGGAAAGGAATATATGGGATGCTGTGGCGCTGACACAAGAATGTCTTTTCTCCCTAAAGACCAAAAATATAAAGGCAGCAATTCTCAAAGTCGATTTTAAAAAAGCTTATGACTGTGTTGACTGGGATCTCTTGAGGATCATTCTTGCCAAAATCGGTCTGCGCAGGATTGGCATTGAATGGATAATGGCGTGCGTTGAGAACATTAACTTCTCGGTAATTGTCAATGGGACACCTTCCCCCTTTTTCAAAGCCGAGCGCGGACTTCGACACGGGTGCCCCCTCTCTCCGCTACTGTTCATTCTGGTCATGAATTCTCTTAGCATTCAACTTAAAAGAGCTGAATCCGGTTTCTGTTTTCAACCTATAAAGATGGAAAAAGATTTTTACTTATCTCATAACCTTTTTTTCGATGACATACTTGTTTTTGCAATGCTTCATAAGGCATCTTGGCTATGCCTTTTCACCATTTTTGACAGGTTTCAATCTGCTTCCGGAATTTGTATCAACAAAGACAAGTCAAAATTTTATCACAACGACTTGGACATGGATACGGCCTCCTGGATAGCCTCTATCTTTGGTATTGAAGCAGTGTCCATCGACTGTGGTATGAAATATCTTGGCTTCAACCTTAAACCAAAGGGTTACAACAGGGAGGACTAGTCATGGCTCCTGGACTAATTTTACTCTAGAATTTCAGGATGGGAGTCTAGGCTCCTTTCTATAGCAGGGAGATTGGTTCGGATTCAGGCAGTATTGTCTCAGCTGGCTATTTATTGGGCGCACTTATATTATCTTCCAGCATCCGTCATTAAGAAAATGAAATCATATTCAGCAAATTTCCTATGGGGGGGAAATCATATCAATCCAAATATCACCTGGTAAAGATGGACTCCATCACAAAGCCAAAACTGTCGGGAGGATGGGGTCTTCTAGACTTGAGAAGGATGGGTAATGCGCTGTTGGTCAAATCTTTCCTTCGCGGTATTTATGGACCTGGGCCATGGAGAAACTACATTAGAAGGAAATATCTTCAAGGGAAATGCATAGAATATTGGTACAGAAGGAACGCTCTGGGAATTAAGAATGCTCTGCCATTTGGTTAAGTTTTTGCAGGAACAAATCCTTCTTAATGAGGAATTTTCGCTGGAGGCTTTTTAATGGGGCTAACGCATTCATAGGCAGGGATCTTATTCTGGACGACATAATCTCTCATCCTCAACTTGATCTGGTCGCTTATCTCAATTTCAGAGGCATCTTTACATGGGGAAGTCTTATTCGCTCCTGGAACAACTCTACGCCGGTATGGGTTGAGGCTTCAGACCTTTCCCTGCCTCCTCACTTTCGGTCCATGTGGAACTCAATTCACATAGCTCTTACAGGTATGCCCATCAGAAGGACGGAATGCAAGGACGCTTTGGTGTGGAAGCTGCCACGAGGCCCTCTTCCTGTCCGTGTCAAGGACATTTATACTGCTCTCTATATGGAGTCTGAACTCACTACACAGTCGATTTTTCCTCCGTCTTTTTGGAAAGTTGCCTGCCCTACCAAGATGATTCTTCTATCTTGGCTCATTTTCTGGAACAAAAACCTCACGTGGGAGGTTTTGCAGAGGAAGGGATGGCACGGTCCTGGGCGCTGTGCATTTTGCAGGGATGCTGAGGAAACTAATTTTCACATGTTCTTCCACTGCCACACGACTCTTCAAATCTGGTATGAACTGTCTTTTTCCATGGATTTCCCTTACACTGTCTTTTCTTCTGTACAAGAAGGCATATTATGGTGGAGTACTCAATCTGCTGCTCACCGCTCTTTGTTCCTATTGGTCTATTGGCATATCTGGAAATGGAGGAATGACTCCATCTTCGACAACATACGACGGCGTGTGTCTTCCATTTTGCAATGTGTCTCTGATCTTGCGGATAGCTTGGGGATATAGGTTTTGCTCATCCTTTTGATGTATGTGCTTCCATCCTTTAACACGATCGCTTTTCATCCGGGATGCTCATTCACTCATCTGCACATGTGAAATATTCCAGAGTTTTTTCTTGTTATGTGCACTCATGCCGAATCTTGTTTCATCAGATATGTAAATGCATCTTTCTCTCATATGCAAGCATTGGGCTTCCTTTAACCATGCTCATGGTTTATCATATAAACCAAATATATGTAATGTTTACATCTATAAATAATATGATTTTTCTACTGAAAAAAAGATATGAGGAGAGAATTTAGTTCATGGATTAAATTGAGAAACTAGGAGATACAAATAGATCATGAAAATAAAAGGGTAATTTATTAAATTAATTGTAATTTAAAAATATTATTAATGTTAATTTATGATTTTGTTTGTTTGGGGTAGCTCAAATGGACTATGGAATAAAGTCTCACCAAACTCGAGATTTTGGGTTCGAATCTTGTGCTACCCTCCTCTTGTAGCTAGATGAATAATGGATATGTAAACCCGAAAATCTGAGAGTCCTACCAAGCTTACAAAAAAATGTTAATTTATGATTTTAAGTAATTAAGATAGTTAAAAAGTTTCAAATTAGGTTTTATTAGTAAACTAAAAATGAAAACAAATTATTTAATTAGGATTAATTAATTGACACATTTTTAGTAAGTTAGAAAGAAGAAGGATTATCATTCACCAAGACGTCAAAGTCATAGATATGAAAATTTTTATGTTGAAGTGGTGAGTTTTGATGATTCTCGAATATTAATTCTCATGTCATAGGTGATTAGGATAATTAAAAAGTTTAAAATTGGGTTTTATTAGCAAATGAACAAATGAAAATGAACCATGTATATAGGGTTAATTATTCGATAATTCTTTTAGTGAGTTAGAAATCTTAATGTTGGAAATAGAAAGAGAAGAAGGATTATAACTCACCTAGACTTCTAATCCACATATAATGAAGTTCTCTAGGTTCAAGTGGTGAGTTATGACAATTCTCCAATATTGATCCCCATCTTAGTATGATCTACACATTCAACTCCAAATTCTTGCAAGGGAGGGCTTGCCACGACATTCGTTATAAATACATATGTAATATACTTTAAGGGAGATTCCAACTTAGCTAAGGAAATGGAGTTATCATCCCCTTCAAAGGAAACACGTGTATATTACATATATTAGTTATGTTAATGAAGATGCCTTAGGATGAGTCAATTGAACCTATGAGATTTAAATCTTGTTGACCAAATGAGTCCCTATAAAGTTCCTAGAGATAACATGTGTAAGAAACCTTAGGGGTTTGAGGAAGGAGATCAACAAATAACCCAACTATGTACCTAAAAATTAGGGTTTCTCTGAAGATAAAATTTTAAATCTTATATCCATGGAAGAGTCTTTACAAAGATAAATATAGGGGTATATATAGACAAAGGAGCAATCTTGAGGCATAGGAGAGTGTTAGATTAGTTATTAGGGTATCTAGGTTATATATAGAACCATCGTATCACACCTTTAGGTTGCATATCATGTGTTTGGTTATAATGGTACTATGGGTTTTAAGGTTCAAATTAACTCTGAGTTATGTAACTTAGGGATCGTCTTGATACTAGAAAGAAACTTACATTTTGGCCAATGTCACAATATCAAGAAGGTTTTCGGGGATGGTCTCAAGTTGTCTTTATAAATAGTAAATCCCAAGTAGGTTCAGGTGGCTATAGACCTAATTTAAGGCATCCTATGTGACCATGGACTTGAGGTTGAGGGTGGTTGAAAGAAGTTAGAAAATGAACTTATTGGGTGCCTTAAGGGGTCAAAATGAGTCAAACAAATGGTTAAGGGGTGATGGAAACCTAACGAAGCCACCCAAGAGATAGGAATTTAATATGACATAATGGGTTAAAGATTTGAAACCAAAGACAAGGAGAGAAAATCATTTTATATGATCTAAAGAGAACCTGAGGTATAATAATAAAATCTACAAAATAGAAGAGATCAAAACAAATTTCTTAGTTGATGAGATAAATGTTTTTTTTTTTTTGCATAGTTTTGCATATATCCAATTATCTGTATTACTGAACAAATTCAAATGTTCCTCCAAGGCTGCATGTCACTCAAAATTGGGAAATAAATATTATGACATGCTCATGCTTGTATTTCAAGGGTGGAAATATATTATTTTAACTAACTACTCAAGTTACACATCAATAATAATATATAATTCATAATTATCTCATAGTAATATATGCCCTCATGGGAGGAGCATCCCTTATCCTCTGAGTTGGTTGGACGAGTTGGCTAGGTACTCCTTAATTGATGTCCCCTCTAAGTCTTTTGTTGGGTGAGGGAACCCTTGTTCTATATCAATTCCTCTTGGTTTAAGTCAAAATTTCCCTTTATTTTCTCTTGATGTTGAGACTAGTTGTAGGGGATCTGAGAAAGGTTAAATGAACATCTTGAACTAATAAGTGTGTACCTACAATTGATTAAGGAAATATGAAAGATGAAATGAGGATGAAGACAATGTCAAAATTTTGTGTTGGGATATGTATGCTACTCAAATGAAGGAATAACCCACCATACCTAATGATTGGAAGCTTGAAGTGAATGTGAGTTGTTCGTTGGGTGCTATAAATGTTGGTACTAATGGATGTAAAACTAAGGAGGTTAGTAGTATGATTCCTAGTGTAAGTTGGTTTTAATTTTAGCTCATATAAAATGTGCAAATCAAATTACTCACAAGAATATCAATTGCATAATATCAAAATTTTATAAGGAATAAGAGGGCACACCATCCAAGTTTTCCCCCTCAACTACAGTTTAACCACCTTAGGGATGTTCCCCAAATTCAATTAGTTTATATCAATAAGCATATCTTTCAATGATCAAATTGTGTGCATTTAGATATGAACATTCTTTTTCCAATTGTCAAGATGTGTGCATTTTATGTTATTTTTTAATGTTGGCAATCAGAATGTGGACCCATTATAAACCTACAATAAATTCCTTTGGATATATGAATAAAGTGAGAAATGTTTCCTAATCTACTCTTGTATTTTAAGTTTTTTTTTTTTTACATCTATCTTTTCTAGATCATCCACAACATCTTGTTTATTTTCTTTCATTGAATTTTTATTTCTCAAAGTCTTGCCTTATCAATTAGTAATATATTAGCTTGAACCTTCTTCATTCAAGCATTGGGTTTCTTTGGAGAATGCCTTCCCCCTTAACAACCTTCCAAACCTAGTTTTCTTGAGGTCACCTTCCCACCCAGGCTTCTATAAAGGTGCAACCCTAGCCAAAATTTCTAAGGATTCTATTGTTGGCTACATGTCTTTCCTTGGTATATAGTTTCTTTTATTTCTTTGGAGGCTTCTCTCCCATTGAAGAAAGTGTAATTAGGTTTGGTATTCATAAATTTACTTTTGATATTTGTATTTATAAAAGAAAAGAAATATTATTTTTGTTATATTTATCAATGACTTTCTTTCTCATTGAAATAGGTCTAGCACATGTCAAAGTTCTATAGGTAAGTCAAAGAGTCAAAAGAAATGTTGAAGACCCTTAAGGGCATGCTACATTATGTATATATTTGTATAATATTCAAAGACATCCCTCCAAGCAAAGTCACAAGTCCTCTCCAAGAAACGATGTCACTAAAGAAGCAAAAAGTCGGCCTCAAGTCGGCCTAGAGGAGAGACAAACCTATATATATAGAGGTTGTCCACTCCTCCAACGACAAGCAATCTGCCTTTGAAATCAGCGAGCAAGGAAGACTGAGAAAAAGTGAAGAAAGTCAAAGTAAAAGGAGCTTCTAGTGCAGCGAAGAAGGAGAAGACAAAACCAAAGTCTAGAGGGTTGATTTAAGGGTGAATTACAGTCACACATGCAAGAAAAAGAGGGCAGTCTGTAGTTATAATAACAACAAGATCACAATTGCATATTCCTCTTTGTTTGGGCTAGAAACTTAGGCCTATAAGGTCTCCTACTCAAGCAAAGAAGAGACTCTCACAAGCGAAGGAGAAAGGAGTCAAAACATAAGTGAAACCTCTCACACATGCGAGAAACTAGGGCTGCAATACTGTCACATCAAGTCTGCAACTAGACATCAAGAAGAAGCTTGGTTGGAAACGATAAGGAAGGTGTATTTGTAGGTGAAGGATCTCACTCAGTATCAAAGATAATTATCTCTTCTAGAGCTCGCATAAAAAAGGTCTATCAACAGTTGTTGAAGGAAGAAGTCCCAAGGAACGAAGTGTCGGAAGAAGGAGGACGAAGTGCCGAGAAAAAAAGTGTCAGAAGAAGGAATGAATTGACTTGTGCTTGGAGGATATTCTTGTCAAGGGTATAGGGTTTTGAATTAATAAATAAGAAGCTTCAATAAGAGAAATTTACAAAAGGGTTTTCCTCTCTAAGAGAGAGAAGTTTTTCCCTATCTGAGAGCCAATATCTTGTGTTCTTGTTTCTTGTGTTTTGGTAGCAGTTTGATCAAGTAATCACACATACAATAATAATAAGAGAATAATATCAAGCTAACAATATAAATTGAAAAGTGCTTTACAAATTGTTATCAAGTCTAGAAGAATCCTACTATATCTAATTTCCCTAGATTCCTTAACATGGTATCAGAGCTAGGGTGACACATCAAGGAAAGGGAATCTCAAGAACACTCATAAGGTGAGTCATTAAGAAAGGACATCTCAATAAAATCTACAAATTTGAACCATCAAGCCACGAAGTCTCAATCACATTAAGGATAAGAAAGTATACCATATAGTATACATCAAACAGAACTACAAAGAAAGAAGAAAATCCTTGTATAAAGGAACCTACAAGAAGAGAAAATGAAAGAGGGACCTACATCCATCTACACCATCTTCAAAGGGAAAAGCACTACAAGTCAAGTCATTAAGAAAGTCTCATCATCAAGCAAGTCCATTTGGAGAAAGCAACTTGAAGAGCATCAAGAAGACAAGTCGTCAAGTCTTCAAGAAGAAAGCAAGTCCACTACATCTCAAACTCTATCAAGTAAGTGTATATTTCCCCTCCCGAACATACATCAATGTCTTTTTGCAAGGAAAACAACAAATTGGTTGGGACCACTAACTTCCTTGCATAGAAGAAGAAGATTGATTTACTTCTCAAAGAGAATGAACTTCTAGACCTCATCAAAGGGAATACCACTATCCCTGCTAAGGAACAAACTCAAGCCTTAACCAAGTACAATAAGTATGAGACAAGAGCTTAAGGGATTCTAATAGAATATATCAAAGACTCTCTCATTCCTTATGTATCCAAATTTCAAACATCAAAATAAATCTATAATAAACTAATAGAGCTATTCTCGATAAGCACAGATGGAGAAGTGATATCTCTACGAAATGATTTGTACAAGATGAAAATATCAAAGGAAGGAGTAGCTCCTTCATGAATATCTCTGAGATGAGGGATCAAATTCAAGAACTAGGAGAAGTCATGTCTGACAGAGAAATGACAATTGTAGTACTCAATTCTCTACCTAAGGATTGGGACAACTTCACATCAAGCATATATGCCAAGAAGGAAACTACCCGACTAAGTGAACTATGGTCTCTATGCAAAATAGAGGAACTACACTCAAAACCAAGGTTGATGTGGGATCAAAGGATTAAGCATTTGCTACCATGGCCAAGAGAAAGGGAAAATTTGGAAAATTTGGTCCACAAAGAACAAGCAATAGGGATATGTCCAAAGTCCAATGCTTTGGATGCAAAGAATATGGGCACTACAAAAGGGATTGTCCTAAACCTAAGAAGGAAAACAACAACAAAAGAAAAAGGGAAGAAGCTTGTGCAACTCAAGAAGTGAAAAAAGAAGACAAGAAGCAGAATAAGGAAGATCCTCCAGCTCTCTACTATGACTAAGTCAACCTCTTTACTTAAAGTCTTCTTTAAAAGTTTTGAGTAGCATAGGATCATATAGAGATAGGATGGAATGCATGGTTAAGTAGCATCTTCTAGAACATAGGAGAATGGTGTAGATATAGCTCAATATATTCATATAGAAGGAGAATACCTATTATAGGACCTCATCCAAAATGAAAGAATAATTGATCATGATTATTAGAAGGCATATATCATCAAAAGGAAGAAACATTTATAGGATAAGGGTCTTTGAGATCCACTAATAGAATCTTCAAAAGAAGTTTGATAAATAAGAGAAGATATCTCATTTGGAGTCCCATTCACAGGATTCAAGAAAGGATTATATACAGGTAAGAAAATATGAAGCAAGAAAGGATACACTAATCGAGGAGAACCATCAAATGAAGCCAACATGATCAAAGAAGAATCAAGATGAGGTATGTATATATCAAATTTTAAGTCATGTCATCATATATATTATTGGGTCATGGGAATAGTTCTAAAACATGATCAAGTATAAAAGGATCTCTTTCACCAATGACATGCTCGAAGGCATGTACTACATTGAAATGAAGGTCAACTTGAATAAGTGCTCCTATAAGGAGTATAAGGTGGTTGACTAATAAATCCAAGAATAAGAAAATGAAGAAATATATCAAGCATGTGAAGAACACCATGGTAATAAAGAATCACTATCTCAAAAGATCCACTAAAGACATCTCCCAAAAGAAGGCATGAAAACTCTGACAAAGGAAGAAAAAGATAAAAGAACCCTTAACACCTATGAAGACCTTGGAGATATCAAGATGCAAATAACTAATTCAAATCTACAAAGATTTCAAGATGAAGAATCCATCCAAAAAAACACTATTTGATGTTGAAGCAATATCAGGATGAAGTCGTGAAGGACGAAGTATGGGAACAAGCAAGTACAAATGAGCATCTATGCGATAAATATTCGAAAATCATAGTCAGATAACAAAGGAGTAGTCATATTAAGAAATATCATAACATATATCAAGAAGGCCACTTTCCACGAAGGGAGAAATGACATGAACATGACATGAAGGAAATTGATTGATGGTCGGTGCCCTACCAAGAAGAAGTTATAACAAAGACTTCATGACATAAAAAGATAGAAGGAGATCAAGCAGCTGAAGGACCCACAAAGAAGAATTTGTTGATGTATGGACAAGTCCCTAGCTAAGAGGGAGTTCTAACAAGTTCCCAATTACAAAGGATCTTGGGCAAGTTCCTTGTCAGTGGAAAATTGGCCATGTCTTCCTCAATTAAGAGGAAGAGATAAACACAACATTCATGTCTTCACTTGGGAAGAAAGTATGGAAGGATTGGGTAATCATCTGGCATCTGATACTCTTTGAGGGTGTGTAGGACATCCATGACAAGAGTAGGAAAGAGGGTCGATATTCTTTGAGGGTTGGAACCTAAAACAAGAATAGTCCTAGAAGATCATACTCAGTGAACACCCGGGTGGGTATGTACCTTGAGAGACAATGACTAAGGTGTCTATAAGTCATTGGTCTTGCCAACATTTTGCTTTGATCTTATGAGAGGTAGAGTTTTTAGTTAAGGCCTTTCTATGAATAGTGTTGGTTACTATGATGCTATAACAGATGGATTTCCTATCCGGTTTCTCTTATGTGAATTCTTCAAGATTTAAAAAATATCCAAACACCTTGTAATGATCTATGAATACTTCCCTAGTTAAGAGGGAGTGTTGAAGAAAGTGTAACTAGGTTTGGTCTTCATAAATGTACTTTTAATATTTGTATTTATAAAATAAAATAAATATTATTTTTGTTATATTTATCAATGAGTTTCTTGCTCATTAAAATAGGTCTAGCACATGTCAAAGTTCTATAGGTAAGTCAAAGAATCAAAATAAATGTTGAAGACCCTTAAGGGCATGTTACACTATGTATATATTTGTATAAGATTCAAAGATATCCCTCGAAGCAAAGTCACAAGTCCTCTCCAAGCAAAGACATCACGAAAGAAGAAAAAACGAAGAATAAAAGTCAAGTCGACCTACAGTCCTCAAGTCAGCCTCAAGTCAGCCTAAAGGAGGTATAGACCTCTATATATAGAGGTTGTCCACTCCTCCAACGACAAGAAATGTACCTCTAAAATAAATGAGCACAGAATACTGAGAAAAAGTGAAGAAATTCGAAGTAAAAGGAGCTTCTAGTGCAACGAAGAAGGAGAAGACAAAACTGAAGTCTATAGGGTTGATTTAAGGGTGAATTAAAATCACATGTGTGAGAAAAATAGGAGGGTCTACAATTATAATAGAAGTGATACGAATTGGATCCATGAAGAAAAAATTCAAATAACCATGGCTGTATCAGGTCGGGACAAACTTCAAAGAATTAAGAGCAGTGATCAAAAACACCTCTAAAACAGTGGCCGTTGGCAGCCAACATGGAACGACGAGGACCTTAGTCAAAGCACGCTGATCGAGGTGCATGGAGACTACGCAGGAGGCGAAACTAGCCCCTGGGAAGCCCGGATCGGGAAAGGGAGGCATTTTTTGATGCGCGATTAGTGCTAATCGCGCATCGCTGGGCAAAAATCCTCGAAAAGGAGAGGCCCCAAGCACTCAGTGTCATGAGAGTTAGAAAAATGTGGGGAAAAAGGCTAAAGGCTAAGGCGGTACCCGCGCTCCAAAAACTGGCGGTATTTATCGGGGGCATCCTCGGGCAGTAAGAAAATTTGGCGAAAATGGAGTGATTCCACTCAGCGCCTGACACGTGGCAAGAGAAGGAGAGAGAAAATCGCTGCTCATCGCGTGTTAACAATCGAGCAAGTCAACCACGCGAAATGAGTGGATGGCGTTGGATCTGGGGGATCCAGATATAACGATTGAGATCACGCCCGATGGGGAGACTGAATTTAATGAGGGATTAAGCCGCGATTTAGAAGAATTTGGGGTCCTATTTGACCGCCAAGGTGGCGGATGACTCATTCCACGACATAACTGAAGAACCGAACCGACGAAGCAAGCTAGCGCAGTTCGGAGGAGGAAAAGTGGCCACTCCCTGTGAGTCTGATGATGACTCCGAGATAGGGGACTCCAAGCAAAGCTGTAGCAGGCGATCTGACGGAATCGGAAGGGGAATTGAATAGCCACAAGCTCAAATGGCTTTAAATCCATGAACAGAGGTAGAAGGACATTGAGACAGAGAGAGAGAAAGAGAAAACGCAGAACATAGAAGGCGGAGAGAAAGGAAGAACAGAGAAGAGAAGACAGACAAAGAAAAAAGCAGAAAGAAGACAGAGGGCCGAGCTGACCAAAGGCAGCGTCGAGCACCAAAAGGGTTGAGAGATTCGAGCCATCCCTGAGAGGGATCTGTCAGGATCGAGCCCCACATTGGGCTCCTTCCATTGTAGACCCGAGAGGTCAAAAAGGTGGTAAGGCCAAGAGTTTGTGTACTCTAGTGGCTTGGGGAATCCAAGAACCACCCTTTCCAAGCTATCCTGTGTCAGGAGACTCATATTGAGCTCCTTCTTTGTAATTCTCCGCTTTAAGACACAATAAAAGAAGGCCACCACTGAGAGCTGGACCGGATATGTAGCCCTGGAGGATAGGGTGAACTCCTTATTAATTTCTTGTGTTCTTATATTTGCTTACTGTGTTTCTCTATTGTCTTCTATTTCAAGTGTATATCTATTTGCAATCTGATCGATTCGTTGCTTAAATAACCTAGACACACACCAGCACATGAGTCTGTAATACCTCCATTTAATAATTCTTTAACTGAGATCACTCATAGGGTGATTATCAAATCAAGTGGTATCAGAGCTTTAGGCTGTAAGGTTAGACAAGCTTGTGTTGGTTTAGTTGTTGAATTCTCACTAGATCAAAGCCTAAATTAGGAGAAGGAGAGTTGGTCGAAACTAATCCTGAAATTGGGAGAGTCTATCCTCGGAAGACAATGTCAGAGGAAGGTTATGTGGGACCAGACCCTCAATTCATAGAAAGTTTCCTAGCTATAAAGTCTATGGTAGAAGAAATGTATAGGGACTTTAGAAAGCATTAGGATGAAGATTCATCAGGTTCCAAGCAAGATAAAGAAGAGGATAAGTCTCATTCCCATGACCACTCAAAGGGAAAAGGGAAAGAGGAAAAATTTCTCACACCTCCTAACATCCCTGTGCATAATAAGAAAGCATCTTTGATCGAGCTAGATGTTAAATTCGACTTGCCTATATATGATGGAGAGCTAAATGCTGAAAAGTTGGACAATTGGATTAAACAAATCGATGTTTATTGCAGAGTACAGAACATCTATTTAGATAGAAGAAAGATTCAGCTGGCAAGCCTACGCCTAGGAGGCACTTCCTTGGTTTGGTGGGAAGGCAGAACCCAAGCTGACATGAAAAGACATGGTAAGACTATCTTTGCCTGGAGTGAATTTGTTTCTGCAATCAAGAAGCAATTATATCCATTGGCCTACATGAAACAAGCCATGATGAGTTGGCCAACTCTTCGGCAGTTGAAAGGGAAAAGTGTGCAAGGGTACACTCAAGAATTTAGAAAGAGAGCATTGATTCTAGGAATCTCATTAGATTCACTAGAGACTCTTTTGAAGTACATTGGTGGTCTACAAAGCTACATGAGGCATACCATCCTCATGTTTAATCCCACCAGTATAGATGAGGTGTTTGTACAAGCTACTCATCTAGAAGCTAGAGGAAAGAATGGAAATCCAGAAGTTGGGGCACCATCCCAACCCACTGCAAGCAAGGGTAAGGAGAAAAGAAAGCAGAAGTGGAAAGCAAGGAAGGCTAACGCTGCATAGAAAAGAAAAGCTTCATGCACTCACTGTAAAAAGGATGGGCATGATGATGAGCATTGTTGGATTTTGCATCCAGAGCTGAGACCTAAGTAGTCTGAGGGAAAGAAGAAGAGGATTGCTGCAGCTATTCAAAAAGATTTGGGGTCAGACTCAGGAGATGAAACAACCATTGCAGCCACAGGTATAAAAGGTAAGAATTTTGAAGCATCTACTAGTAATTCTGATCAATCTATTATTAATGAAGAACATGAGAGAAAAAGACATGAGCTTTTCCATATTCGAGTCGTTTCCAAATATTAAAATATTGATACCTTGTTTGATAGTGGCTCACAAGTAAATTTGATTTCTGAAGCAATTGTAAAGAAATTAGGATTAGCAACTACACCTCACAAGAAACCATACCCATTAGGATGGTTGAATGATAAAGCACAACTACAAGTGACTAGACAGTACAAACTCAAGTTTTCTATTTGGTCAGCATTTGTAGATGAGGTTGAGTTAGACATAATTCCTTTGGATATATGTGGAATTGTTTTAGGAAGTCCTTACTTGTATGATAGAAAAGCTATTTTCTATAGAGCTAAAAACAAGTATCTACTTGGAAAAGAATGGAATCGAATACTTTGTAAGTAGCTATAAGCTCAAGAATAATTATACTCTCATAAACTCAGGGCAAATGAAAATAATGATAAATTCATGCAAACAATTCTTACTGATGGTTGTAAAGGAAAAGAAACCTGATAAAACTAATGTATTTGAGGGTTGTAATGCTACACAACAAGCTGATGTACAAAATATTGTTTCAGAGTACGATGTCTTGTTTCAAGAACCTAAAGGCCTGCCACCGAAAAAGGAAATAGAACATGATATTATTTTGCAGCAAGATGTTCCATTGACTAACATTGGAATGTACAGGTTGTTTGCTTTAGAGAATGATGAAATCAAGAAGCAGGTGTAGGAGTTGCTCAAAAGGAGGTTCATCAGGCCTAGCACATCACCATGTGGGTCACCAATCGTTTTGGTGAGAAAGAAAGATGGCTTGTGGAGAATGTGCATTGACTACTGAGCACTGAATAAGATAAAAATCAAAAACCGTTATCCCCTTCCTCACATAGATGATATTTTAGATCAATTGAAGGAAGTTGTTTATTTCACCAAGCTGGACTTGCAAAGTGGATACCATCAGGTCAAAGTTGCAGAACATGATGCATGGAAGACTGCTTTCAAAAACAAACCAGGGATTGTATAAGTGGCTGGTTATGCCTTTAGGCTTAACCAATACTCCTGCTACTTTCATGAGATTAATGAATGATGTACTCAGGCCTTTTCTTGATGATTTTTTTATTGTGTATCTAGATGACATTTTGATTTTTAGTAAGATGTGGGAGGAACACTTAAAGCATGTTAAGCAGACATTAGATGTTTTGAAAAGAGAAAAACTTTATGTTAAACTCTAAAAATGTGAATTTGGCAAAACATCTCTAAATTATTTGGGTCATATAGTGGGGGGTGGTGAATTGAAAATAGATCCCTCTAAAGTGGCAGTCATTGTAAACTGGCCTAAACCCAAGTCTGCTACAGAAGTGAGAAGCTTCTTAGGAGTAGCACAACATTGGAGGAAGTTCATGTCTAACTTTTCCTCAATTGCAGCTCCCTTACATGCTTTGACAATATTGAACAAGGTGTTTCAGTGGGGAGGAAAACATTAGAAAGCCTTCAACACCTTGAAAGAAAAATTAGTACAACACTTGTAATAGCACTGCCTGATCTACAAAGACCATTTGAGATCCAAACAGATTCCATTGAGTATGCCATGGGAGCAGTGTTCACACAGCACGGTAAACCCATATGTTATCATTCTGAGACTTTTAATTCTGCAGTAGTTAACTATCCTATATATGATAAAGAATTGTATGCACTAGTTCAAAGTGTGAAAAAGTGGAAACATTACTTAATGGGCAAAGAGATATAATACATACTGATCATCAACCACTTCAATATCTACACTCCCAGACTAAGTTGCAACAATCAAGACATTACAGGTGGATGGGTTTTCTACAGCAGTTTCATTTAGTCATCAGATATAAAAAGGGAATACATAAAAAAGTTGCAATCATGTTATCTAGACCCATTATAAATACATCTACTATAATTAAGCATAATTATGTACTACATGAAAGCTACATTGAACAATGTGCTCAAGATATAGACTTTAAAGATGTATATGCAACTTTGAGTCGAGGAAAAAGAGTAGAAGAATTGAATTATCATGTAAAGGATTGAATCTTATATCACTGTGGGAAACTCTACATTCCACAAACTAAGAGAGTAAAGATAGTTAGAGAAGCACACACTTCTCTGATATCAGGTCACCTTGGGGTAAGTAAAGTAGCTGCACAGTTGCAAAGATTTTGTCATTGGCCGAAAATGAGTGAGTCAGTTTCTAGATATGTAAGAGGGTGTACTATGTGTGGCAAAAGCAAGCCCAGCAATAGAAAACTAGGCTTGTACACTCCATTACCAGTTCCTTCTCCCCCTTGGGAAAGTGTTTCCATGGATTTTGTTGGAGGACTACCTAAATCTAGGAAAGGTCATGATTATCGGTATGTTGTTGTGGATAGGTTCAGCAAAATGTGTATTTTGATACCTTGTAATAAGTAGATTACAGTTGAACAAACTGCAAAATTGTTCTTTGAACATGTATGGCTTCATTTCGGGTTACCCACTTCTATTGTATCTGATGGAGACACCCGATTTGTGGGGAAGTTTTGGTCAAGTCTATGGGAGCTGATGGACACCCAATTGAAGAAAAGCACAACTTTTCATCCACAAACTGATGGCCAGATAGAAGTAGTTAACAGGGTAGTGATCCAGTTACTTAGAGGATATTGCAGCAAACATCCTAAGCTTTGGGATGAACATTTGTGTTATGTGCAGCATGCTTACAACAGAGAAAAACATTCTTCTACACAGAGATCTCCTTTTGATACCTGTTTTGGTTTCACACCAAGGTCTCCTTTGGATTTTGTCCTTGGTAAAGATACCATGGTTGATGGACAGAGTGATGTGGACAAGGAAACTAGGTTCATTGAACAGATCCAGGAGATCCACTAGGCAGTACAGGAACAGCTGGAAAAGAGCCAAGCCAAATACAAGGCTAGGCATGACAAGCATCAGATGGAGCATAGTTTTCAATTTGGAGACCAGGTCTGGCTGTATATTAGCAAGGACAGGATGCAGGGTGAAGGAAAAAAGCTAAAGCCTATCAGGTATGGACCTTTTAGGATACTTGAGAAGATTGGTAAAAATGCTTTTTGCCTTGATCTACCAGCTTACATGCACATCTACTCAGTCGTAAATGCAGATTGCTTGAGATTGTTTGAACCCTCAATGATTGAGGATCCTGAAGAGCAGAGTCAATTGCCTTCTATTGATGACCTACTACCTGAATATCTTAATGAATTGCAGGAAGACACAGTCTTGGATAGGAAGGTGAGGACAACAAGTAGAGGAGATGTTGAGTACCTTAGAATTGGACTCAAAGGGTCGAAGCGGACCAATACAAAGTGGATTGAGATTGGGCAAGTGAGACACCAGTACCCTCACTTAGTCAATGCTTGAAAGAAAACCAACTTTTGATGGTCCAAAATATTTTCAGTGGGAAGGCCATGATCTGAATTAGATCCATAAAGAATGATTAACAGATCCATGGCTATACTAGGTCGGGACAGACTTCAAAGGATTTAAAACAGTGATAAAGAACACCTCTAAACCAGTGGAAATGGCAGCTAGCATGGAACGACAAGGACCTCGGTCAAAGCATACTGAACGAGGACCATGGACACTGCGCGGGAGGCAAAATTAGCCCTAAGAGGCTCGAATAAGGAAACAGAGGTATTTTTTGATGCGCGATTAGCGCTAATCGCGCATCGCTGGGGGAAAAACCTCAAAAAGGAGAAGCCTTGAGCATTCAGTCACATGGGAGCCGAGAAAACCATGGGACAAAAGGCTGAGCGCTAAAGGTGGGACCTGCTCCAAAACGAGCGGTATTGATTGGGGGCATCCATGGGAAGTAAGCAATTTTGATGGAAAAGGAGCAATTCCACTCAGTGCCTGACGCGTGGCAGGCGGAGGAGAGAGAAAGCTGCCACTCATCGCGTGTTAACGATCGAGAAAGTCAACTGTGTGAAACGAGCAAATGGCGTCAGACCTGGTGGCTCTAGATCTAATGACTGAGATCACACCTGATGGAGAAGATGGAATTGAAAGGGAATAAGCCATGATTTAGAAGAATTTGAAGTCTGAATTGATCGCCACAGTGGCAAATGACTCATTCCTAACGTAACTGAAGAAACGAACTGACGAGGCAAGCTGGCGCAGTTCATAGGAGGACAAGTGGCCATCCCTGTGAGCCTGATGATGATGCCGAAACAGGGAACTCCTAGCGCAGTTGCAAGCAGGCGATCTGACAGAGGCGGAAGAGGAATAAAACCTCCATGAGCTCGAATGGTTTAAATACATGAACATAGAACATAAAGGACACAAAAGGAGTCGGGAATCGAAAGACGGAACACCGAAGATAGAAGACAAAGAAGAGAAAAGAACCAGCGAAGCAAAAAGCAGAAAGAAGACAAAAGGGCCAAGATGAACAAAGGCAACTTCAAGCACCTGAGAGCTTGAGAGATTCAAGCCATTCCTGAGAGGATATGTTAGACCAGAGAGGTCAAAGCGCTGGTAAGGAAGAGATTCTGTGTACTCCAGTGGCTTGGGGAATCTAAGAACCACCCTGATAAGCCAAATCTGTTTCAGAAGACTCATATTAATCTCCTACATTGTAATTCTCTACTTCAAGACACAATAAAAGAAGGCCACCACTGAGAGCTGAACCAAAGATGTAGCCCTGGAGGATAGGGTGAACTCCTTATTAATTTCTTGTGTCTTTGTATTTGCTTACTGTGTTTCTCTACTATTTTCTCTTTTAAGTGTTTGTGTATTTGTAATCTGATCGATCCGTTGCTTAAATAACATAGACACACACCAACATATGAGTCTGTAATACCTTCATTTAATAAATCCTTAACTGAGGTCACTCATAGGGTGATTTTCAGATCAATCATGGTCTTGAGTGTAGCATGACCAACGACATACTGGTGCATAGTGTTTCCGCTCATCTGTAAATCTGTGTTGGTGGCTATGCACATCAACTTATTGAAGTACATGTCCAGCTCTAATCGGACTTAGTTATTTTCTTTTTCCTCAGTGAGTGTGCCAATGGATGGGATCGCACGCATGCGCATAACAACATCCATGATCTTGAACACTCATGCATGTGAATCCTGTAAGCTGGTGATGAGATGTGGAAGTTCCTTATAGTTCTGAATTTGACTTCGAATGTGTGCCTTCAACTCCACTACCTTTGGCTTCATCATATTTTGCAAGTGATCGAAAACAGTGTGTATGTCTATCAAGATGTGTGATCTCCTAGAACAATGCTACTGCCAACTGTTAAGATGGACAATCGACTTATGCACAGTGACAAACTTGAAGTACAACTTTTGCATGACTGTCTCGAGAGATGATACTTCATCAAGTATTGCTTTCTTCTACTCTTCTTTGGTGGATGTTGTATCTTTCTCTTCTCCCTTCTTTTCCGATTGCAAGTCCTTAGCCATGCGCTCATTCTCAGCTATCAAGAATCTAACACTTGAGTTGGTGGCTTCGGCATATGCCTTTGTAGCATTAATCAATACAGTTGGATGTTTATGCGCATCAGACATGATCACTCATTCTTGAAAATGCACAGGAGATACCTGGACATCCAAAGTGGGCACTCTGTGCAATTACATAACTCTGTGTTGTGAATCATCAAAATATATGTTGTGCACATCTGCTTCCAAATTATCCTCAAGGATTTCAGTGTCTCCTTGATCACTTGGGACTTGCTCTACTTCCAGATCTAGTGAAGCAGGTGGAGTTACCTCTTGGTCTTTGGGCATGAGGTCCATATCTTGATCTTTCTCTGGCTGAACCACATTTGTGTCCATCTATTCCAACATCTGTTCAATCTCTTGATCAAAGTCTTGCTCCTACGACTACTCACCATGTTTTCTATCTGCCAGTTGTGATGATTCCATCACCTGTATTGGCGCAGTTTCATTAATGTGTACACAATGTGCTTCTTGATGTTCCTTTTCCTATTGCGTATCTCTTTTTCTTCCCTTAGTTGTTGCTTCACCTCCTGCAACTTCTTCTCTGCCTCCTCCAGTTTCTACTTCTCCCTCTGTCTTTGCACAATCCTTTTGTTACAATACCACTTCTTTTCCTCAATCTCCAAAACTACTCTTAATACAAGTGGATCTGCTTTGAACTTGTAGCTTTTCTCTGCTTCTGCATTGTGAGCAACCTTCCTCTTGCATTTTTCATGCTTAGGTCTTCTGCCCTTTGTTGCTATTGATGTTGTTTCTCTCTAAGATGCTACTCTCTGAGATGCTGCTACCTTGTGCACTGCTAACTGCTCTACAACCACTCTGACTGGTTCATTGAGCCCTGGGGAGTTATAGCAATATCTCCATGGGTCTTCCTCAGGCCAATAACATGCCCCGTGGATCCAAGGATGATACACTCTCGCACAGTGGTCTTCCACTAAGGGATGCGGGTTATATGGATTGAAACTTTTGGTGCCGAAGGTGAACCTCTTGAATTCCTCTATCTCGGCCTCAACATGCTTGAGATTTTGGATCTCATACAACCCAATCCGCAAAAGAAGAGTGGGCCAAGGTGCCTTCTTCTTCTTGTGCAGTCTCACTAACAAACCTATCGAGATGTGGTATGCAACCTCTTGCATGAACAACTTGTCCATGGAAAACTTTGGTAACATATGTGGAGCCTTCTCCGTGTTGTACATACAGATGAAGGTGCCAAGGGGTGAGGCATACCTATCTGCTATGTTAACCAATGCTTCCATCATTGCCTGTGAAATTCAAGGAAAATCTTGTTCAAATATAATCTTGTACACTGAGGTGGCGAAGTGGTCTGATAGTTGTAGTATAACTCCACAGAAGTTGCACTTGGAGAACAACCTACAATAGGTGTGCACAAAAGTTTCTGAAGGTGTTCATGCCCAACCCAAGCCAGGGAACTGCTGATGGGCACATATCACATCAAGAATGTAGACAGACATGAAGAGATTTTCTTGCTGACCCTTGGGTAGATGACAAGAATCTATCACTTGCCCCTTTAGCTAGAAATCCAACATGTCAGACCAATTGAAATGTCTTCCTTTGTTAGCTAGCTGATCCAACACAATCACCCAACTTTGCGGGAAGGCCTCTGTACTCTCATGGTCATATAACTAGCTTGTAAAGATGACCAAGAACTGATAAGCCTTCTACAATATATTTGTCTTGTATACGTGGTTGGGTTTCACCTTGGACTTAGATGGTTCTCTCACCCAGCTCTTCAAGATGTCTCTTGAGTTTGCAATACTACTGGGATTAGTGAAGGGTGTATCTATTGTGATCACTGGCTGCGACAAGTGATACATATCTTGAAAGTTTTCTACCCTGAAGGTAGAAAGTTATTTTCAACTGGCACTGCTCAACACCATTGTCTCTGGATCAATATGCGAGACAATCCAATGGATCATGTCTGCACATGGAAATGCGGGATACCTGTATGCAATCCGATACAAGTCAGACTTGTGTATGTTGACATAGACTTTGCAGCCCTCTAGATTCTCCTAAAAGGTGCCTGAAAATATGTCATTGATGTCCTACCATTTGATCTTGATTTCCTTGTCTATGAAAAACTTAGTGTCTTCATAGATGGGCAAGATCATAGACACTTTCTCAACTACATCTCTAGTTGCACTCTCAATGGTGTCCTTTGATCTTGCTCTCTTGGAAGCCATTATACCTGTACTGTTGAGAGACTGATTAACAACTACGATACCTGGAGATAGAGAAACACTCATGGCAAGCACAATGTCAGTTGAACCAAAAGCAACTTGAGGACTGACACGAAACACACCTGGGTGACTGACTAGAAAATTTGCTCAATTTTTACTAGGAGGGGCTAGGAGACTGACTGCAAAAACTACGCAGAGCACAATATAGACTACCAGTTAGTTGACTGACTGTTGAAACTATGCAGAACATAGTACAAATTGGTCTGCTGAGGACTGGAACTACGCAATTCGCAGTTTCAGTCAGCATGACCGCAACCTGGGAAAATTACATTACGAAATTTCGGGGGCCAACTGGAAACTGCTTCTCAAAATTGCGCAAAGAAAAGCTCGGGAGGCCAGACTCAAGAAATCTCTACACAATTTCTAGGAGCAAGGAAATGCCTTCCATCCCAGGTATGTGCAGTGCAAGCCGGGTAAGGAAAGGTCCGGGCCAAGGCAGCTCAAACTCGTTGACGGGTGATTGAAAATAGTAACGACTGAATGCATGTGAGAAGTTGGGTCTAGACATGAGTGAATGAACATGCATGCAATCAGTAAAATGGGAAAACAATAAATTGTGTGAAGCGAGTCACCGCAACGACGACCGTTAGTGCAGAAACTGTGTCATCATGCGACGACAAGGAGATGCAATGGAAAACTTGAAACAATGCTTCAACAAGTTAACATACATTAAAATGAAAACAAGCGTTCAACAAAACCAAACAAACAACACTCACATAAATAAAAATACAAAAAGCAATAAAGAAGCAGCAAAAAACATGAAAAGCAGACTTACCCAGAAAAAGTTGCAATAAGTGAGCTAAAGGTTCCTAGATGTGTTGGGGATGCCAGAGCTCCAAGATTGAAGCGAAGAATGAGCTCTGAAGTGTTGAATAAATAGTTTTGACAAGATCGAGACTTATGATGCGCATGCCACAAATATAGGAAAAAGTGACACTTGGCGGGAGTTTTCTAAAACAGATTTTACATGTAATCCCCAACTGTTAAAAATAGATCCCTAAAATATAGGGATGTTTTTTTCTTTTTTCGAGAAAAAGCTGCCCATGGATGTAAGGCAAGATTACACAGTCCTGGAGGGAACCAGTGAACTTGTGAGCACATGTAATAGGCAACAAGCCTTGGGATGACTTTTGCGCAGTTTTTGGACAAAGTGGCTCTGGCTGTCCCTCAAGCTCTGCGCAATTTCTGGATTGAAGCCAAGGCTTCCACGCAGAACTGCGGAAATTCTGAGAGCAAGCCTAATGATGGGATTCTCTTCGCAATTTTCAAGGGGAAGGCAACCTGCATGCTTTGCGCAATTTTGGAGAGCACCTGGCAATGCAAGACATGCTGCTAAGGATGGTTGGTAGGGAGACTCCAAAATGAAGCTAAGGCAAAATTTTGTAGGATGGTTGTAGCCGTTACAACATATTAGAAGCATTTAAAAGAAATTCTGAGATTTACCTCTCCGAGATCCACATTGCCTTTTCCTTCACTATCACATCCATTACATTTAACCAAGGAAATGGCCCCTATTTCACTGTATTCACTTGAATCTTGTTATCTCAGAGTTTTGTAAGTTGATTTTGTCTTTAAAATAGGTTTTTGAGATCTTTGACACCCGATAATTTCTCATATTTATTAAATCTCAAACTCCTCTCCTCAGAAGCTTATTTTACAGGTAAATGTAAATTCTCTTGCAATCATTTTTACAAAACTTCAAATTATCTCATTATCAGAATGAAAGTCATCAAAACTACTTTATAAACTCATACGAAAATTTTACCTCTGATGCGTGAATGTTTGATATACTAGAAAGGCGATGTTCCCACATTGTACATTTAACAAGCATTCGCTATTGGGCATGATCAATATCGTAAGTTTTGTTTCCAAAATTTACACAAAAACTTTTGTTCCAAGATCTTTCTTCCCTTTAATATTCTAAATACCAAGACTTCTTGTATTGGAGGTGAAATTTAGTTTAACTTCGGAAAAAAAATGTCGCCTGAAATGTTATGAAGCAAGGATTTTGAATATCTGAGTTTTACTCATTAAGAATTTTTAGAAGACTTGAGCTCTTACCATTCACTTTCATTTTCTCATAAACTCATAACTTCATAATATTGGGTTAAGTATCTTAGTAGGTCTCTGATCAATTCATTCTGATGTTCCACTTTGCTCACATGAAGTCATGTTTGATTATCTTTGTATATATATGCTACTTTCATGTTATAATGGTGGACAAGAAATTGGATATATTTTAATCATAATTTCATCAAATCCAATTATTCATTCATCGAGATGACTTCGTGACTATAGGGATATACATTCTTCATGGTGTATGCACATGGGCCTCTCTTACTCTTCTTGACAATCTGCTTGGCTAATGAGAAATTTCATCACTTGTGGTTTGTTTATGTTTTTGCCTTTGAATCATTATTGGATGCACATTTTATTATCTAAATCATCTTTTAGTAAGCATATTCATTTTCGTTTCGAGGAACTCTTAAGCAACCACTATGGTAGTGCAACAATTGATAAAGAATTTGGAACAGGTAAAGGTAATGGACCATGGTTAATTCACGTTTGAATTCTCTTTTATTTGAATTTTTGATATATCACTCCGTACTTATTATATAAAGATTCAATTCCTCATTGCTACATTATTTATGATTTTGAATCAATTTCAATATTTTGGGGCTGATATAGATTCAGAATGGAAAAAATAAATAAAGAGAACAATCATCGCTGCAATTCATAAAGAAGCATATCTTCATTCTCTTTTCTGATGGATTTGGTTTACTTCCGATTCTTTGAATACGAATCATTGTTTTCTTCTAGTACTACTTACTTTAATTTTGGTTGAATAAATGATGATTTTGGGTCAATAATATATCAATCAATTCAACTTATTCATGCTTTTAATTCTAATTAAAAGAAGAAGTTAGATTTTATTGGAGAAGATGATATCTCTCAGGTAGATTAAATGAAATTCTCCAATGTTAAGTTTTATAGGCTCACTTTAATTCATTTTCATTCCTTTACTTTTGGTTTCAGTTTAGTTTTTAGTTTTTGCTGATCTTAAACTCTTTTTTTGCAGCTCTCCACAAACTATTCATGGCTCTACCAAATCAGATTTGGAGTTCATTCTCTTTTGTCTGGTTTTCTTTAAAGTTTTTGGGAGAAGCAGTAATGATCTTCATGGAATCAACTAAACTGGGGAGTTTCTGAACTTTTGGTTTGTTTCTTAAAGAATTGATTTTATTAGAAAATGGTTAAGATGTTTTTATGCAGGTTTTGCTTTGAAACAAGAAAATTTGCAGTAGACAAAGACTTTTTCATTTGGGATGAATTTTACCTTATAACTATTATTCACCCTTTATACTTCAAGAACCTCATTTCTTATAACTCTGCGAGATAAAATTTATTAAATTCTCAGCAGAAGAAGGAACTACACATGTTTATCTTCCTTTACTATTTTTTTGAGACACTTTATAGTTAAAACTTCTTGTTGTTGGTTCTTTAAATTTGGATTTTTCTTTTAGCTTTCGTTTTCTTCATTTTTACATTTTTTAGAGTTTGTTGATTTGTGTTTCTACTTCAGTTTGGAGTTCTTTTCCATTTTCTTTCAGCTTTGGTTTGATTTTGGTGACTCCAATAAGATTCATATGGAAAGCCTTTTATCACCCAACAATGGTGGGCATACATGGGAAATCTTTACTCTATCTATTTCAGTGGATTTCATTTATCATTAAAGGTAGATATTTATGGAACCATAAAGCCCGCTTGCTTTAAATATTTTTCATGGAGGAACACACATCCTTTCTAAGTGACATGGTTTACCTTTTCAAGGAAAGAACTATTTTGAGTTTAACTCAATGGATCCCCCCTCTCCACTTTATAAAACCTCTAATTGATAGCCGTGAGAAAATATTTTGGAGTCAACATTACGAAAGTATTGTATCCATTAACATAAGTCTCTATTGCCATCCCACCTATTTCACTCAAGTAAATCATAAACTAAAAGCTCCAAATGCACTTATCAAAAGGGTGATCAAAAGAGGAAGCATGAGAAATGCAATCAAACTCGTCAGGGTTATGGATGCTCGCTAACAGCGAGGCTAGGCTTGTACGGAATAAAAGACAACTTCGTCGGGTTACTGTCTAGGCTCGCTGGTAGCGAAGCGATGTCAGAGACCATTAATAACAATGGATATATTCTTTATCAAAGACTCTTGTCTATACCTTCTTCTATTTTTCATACGAGGTAATTTTAAAATAAAATTTTCCGAAAATTTGCATTCATGACTTTTACTCAAGTCTTCTTTGAGTACTTATCTTTTCAAACTCATATTGCTTCATCTATTTATGTGAGAACCATGGAAATGTTTTATGATTCAATGGACTCCATTATTTTTAACCTTTGGGTAAATTAAAGTTCATTATTTTTAACCAGAGATAACTAATTCTTCCCAGTTTATTGCTAGTGTTTTAGGGAAAACCCAATACCCCGCCCCCCAAAACCATTTTTTACTTATTTACTTCAAATGATGGGGACCCTTTCCATAAATTTTTGGCTAAATTAGTTATTATTTTCTTTTGGTTAAGTGTCCTACATTTTTTTCATTTTTTCATTTTCGTCGGATTTCTATTTTGATTGTTTCATTGAGTAAGTTCGATATTTTTTACCACCTCAGTTAAAAAATGTACAAAATGCATATTATTTTAATTTTTGTAAATAAATTAGTAATTGATTGTAAATATTAATTCCTAGTCAATTTCTACTAATTTTTCATGTTTCACCTACAGTCCTACAAAATCACCCAGCCAAATTATAGAATAGTGAAAAAAATGCATTTTCGGGATCTCGGTAATTCATTCAATTCCTTATTTTGAAAGAAATTACAAGATCCAAAATCTCAAAATTGCGAAGTGGATGCAGTTCATTTTGTAGAATTTTTAATTCCACTCCAAGTGGACCCACTTCACCTGACCTCCTCCCTTCCTATAAAAAACAGACTCCCGCTACAATTCTTCCGAAATGTAAAATTCCTGATATAATTTTTCCGATATTCAAAACCCCTATTAATTCTTTTGATATTCAAAAGTTCCAATATCAGAATATCGACATATCAACGTTTTTGTTTGTGAGCACGTTTTTAAAAGTTCCTATATTATAAGACCTTCAAACTCCGATATTGTTTTATGTGGTGACTATTTCATTTTAACCTAACGTTTTCACTCGCCTCCTTATGATTCCCAACGTCCGCTCCTATTTCATGCTTGCCTCCTCCCTCATCTCCTTATCACTCCACCTCACATGCCTTGTCCTCCTTCTCCATACGTAAACTTACCTCCTCCTCCTTTTTCAATACACTCCAAAGCATGCACGTTTATTGTTTTTCAATGGAATTTTGGTATTTGAAATTATGATAATATATTATATTAATATTATAATATTTATATTTTAATTATAATTTTATATAATATTAATATAATATAATTTTAATACTAATTAATTTTTAATTTATTTTTTTTTAATTAATTAAATTTGGTTATAATTAATCGTAATTAAGTAATTTAATTTTGTAATTACAATTAAATAAATATTAATTAAGAAATAATTATAATTTAATTTAGGATTAGATTTTAATTAAAATATTTTTATTTTTGGTCGAGGCAACAAATTTCCCAGAATTTTGGCAGTTTTGACACTTCAACTTTGGAAGCTCATAAGTTAAGTTTTGCTTGGCCAAATGAGGACCAAGACTGCTCGTTAGATAGATAAAATCATGGAAAATGTTTTTGAAGTGGTTGCATAATAAGATTTGATCATTTAACGAGTCTAAAAGTTAGCATAATATCAAGTTGCGAATTTTTAAACAAAATTATTTTTTTTGAGTTTAATTTTCTGCATTTTAATTTGCTCATAACCTTTGTTGAATATAGATCCATTCGTCTATGTTGTCTTTGACCAATTATATCTTTACAAGGATCAGTTAAAATCTTAGGTTTCCCTTTATTTATTTATTTAATTAAATTTTGATTGGAAGATATTTTGTATTCCATATTTGGTATTTTGATTTTAATTTGTATTTTAATTGAATTTTGATTGGTTTTGAGAGGAAAACAGTTGAAAATATGAGAATAAGAATATTTCAATCAATGAGATTGCTCCAACAATAGAAGAATAGGAATTTGGAGCAATGAAAATTGTTGGAGCATAATTACTCTTCAACAACTCTCCTATTTGGAATTATTTTTGTAAATTATAAATAAGGGTTTGTAGTATAAGCAAAAGACTTCTCTTCTCTACAATCTGGAATTCTTAAAAGCACTACTGTAATGAGGTTTTAGAGTTGTTGGTGAAAGGAGAGTACATCTGAGATCTGGGGTATTATTGAGGAATTTTCTTTTGCATTGTGAACTGTGTATGGAGAGCACAACTTGCACTATTGTGGCTCTTGTTTTAACAACATAAGTTCAAGCATTGTAAAGGATTGTTGGAGATCAGAGCTAGATAAACGGTTTCAATAAGTCGATATTTAAAATGATATTGTTTGTTTGTTTTTAATACTAATTTAGTTTTATAATGGAAGAAATATGTCATTTTATTTATATTTGTGCAATATTGTCAATATGAGTGACTTGCCTCAATAATATGTTATTATTTATATCTGCTCTTGTGAGCTAAACTTTAACTTCTGAGTAATTATTTACTCAGAAATCACTCTTTTAATTATGATTTAACAAACAATAATATTTTGTGAACTATTTCCTTATATTATTGTTTAATCATTCAAGTTACTGATTTAATAATCATTATCATTTTGTGAACTACTTCCTAAATGTTGTTGATTAATTATTCATGTTAATATATCTTTGAACATGATGTGTTTCAGTACACATAATATCAGTTAATTGATCTACTTCGTTAGCTATGTATTCATTATAAGACAAACATATTTAAATCCCAATAATTTTAATGCTTTTCTCTCGGTTAGGTTAGATCTACATCTTCCTAATTGAGACAGGCTTAGGATTTCTTTCCTTTTGCTTGCATTTAGATTTAAATCTACATTCCTAGAAGTCATCTTATCGAAGAGGAAAAATTTAGTTGTGGTTTGGCTAAGCCCCAGATCAGCTTAAGGATCACTTTATTGTCTAATGAGAAAGATGGCTGATCTGATGTCTCTTCTCTATTGGTAAGTGAAAGTTATACTTTAAACCAATGGAGATAGAGAGAAGGTAACTGAACCTAGTTTAACCAGTCGAATTCCCCATTTCAATGGAAAATGAGCTGTTCTAAGTTCCCGACTAGGTGGTCTCCCTTATAATGTTGTAGGTAGAGAATTTCGAGCCTTCAACACCACCCTATGGGTTTGTTCATAAAATTCTTCTCTAAAGCTAAAAAATATGGATCTAAGGCAAACTTCAACAAGTATAACTATTACTAGGTTACTTCTTTAACTACAAGAATTGCCTCTCCTAGGGGATCTTAGTAAAGAGGGATACCACATCAAAGCTAATTATAATGTCATGTGGGTTGCTTCTCTCCTCTTTGATTAGTTGAAAAAAATCTTTGAAATCCTTGATGTATGAATATGTATGGCCAACTAATGGAATAAGTGATTTTGCCACAAATTTTGCTGATTTGTAGGTTGGAGAGCCAATAATGTTCACTATTCGTCTTAACAGAATGACATTCTTGTCAATTTTTGGGGAATCATAAATTCTACATGTAATTTCTCTTGAAGGCATCTTTTTTTTATATACTATGATCAAGGTTGAAAGATATTATGGACTTTTAAACCTATTTTATCAATTTAGAGATAAGATTAGTACGTAACTTATTGTAACTTCCACTTTCACTTAGATGCTCAATCATTTTCCTATCATAACCTTAAGATTCATTACCACAATAGCCCCACCTTTATCCGCTTTAAGGATGACAATGTCTAGGTTATTTCTAGGATTTTAAGGGGTAAGATGTTCTCTACTAATGTTACTTCTAGTGAGTTTGGCACCTCTTTTATAGAATATTTTTCTCCAATAATTAGTGATTATATATGGTCTTCTATACTACAAATGATATCATCTATAAACAATGATTTTAGCCTATGTCAAAATTCAATATTTTCTCTAACACTTCTATTCAACACTATTTAATACCCAATTAGAAATATTCACAACCTTCTTATTATTAAGTTGTGAGTTATATTCAAAATTTTCATTATA
Source organism: Pinus taeda (assembly GCA_000404065.3). NCBI lineage: Eukaryota > Viridiplantae > Streptophyta > Pinopsida > Pinales > Pinaceae > Pinus > Pinus taeda. Next base: position 96,582 of record APFE030415359.1, read on the forward strand.
TTTAATTTATTAAAATTTACAATAATTTAATTTTTTATTATAATAAAAAACAAAAATATATAAATAGAGAATGTATCAAAACATTTTAAAACAATATCAAAATTTTAATCTTCATATTAAAAATAACTATAAAATTCAAACAAAAATCATTTCTCTTATATTAAAAATATAATAAATTCAACGTTGTAATATTCACTCTTATTAAATATGTAATTATTTAAGTTTATTACTACTTGCAATCTGTTGTGATCCCATCCGACTCCATGAATTTCAATGACAACTCAAGAATTGCAGCTTCAAATTTTGCGACATAATGACGCAGTTTTTTATAATGATCTACATATCAATATTGTAAATTTGGCCTCTGGAAGCCCTAGTTTTGATTTTGATTGGTTATTCCATGAGATCCCACATTCATGCTTGGAATATGGCACGAGGGTGATTGACTGAAAAAGAGATTTGGTTAAGCCCAATCTATGGTTAGGTGGTACATGGAAGTCCCTGACTTGGTTGGATTTACATATGTTAATAAGAGCTTCATTCCTCTTTTGTTCTGTGTGAAAATGTGCTCGTTATTATATGGCTTTGATGGTTGTTCTATTGTTCTTATTTATCTGGTTATATGTCAGTTATAAGTATGGCTTTATGACCATCTTGAGTTATGGCTCTCATTATGTTTTGGTTAGTAGATGAAATGTTAATAAATAGATGACCTAACATATGATAATGCAACTCATGTGAGAGGGTGTCATACCTTCTCGACGATTCTCAGATAAGTATGAGGTCCCCATGTTTAGATGTGATTTTATGACCTGTACATTACATGCTCATGATGTGTTTAACAGAATTACTGTAATGGTTAGGATGAGTTAGGTCAGGTCCTTGTTCAAGTTTTACATTAGAGGCATTATCTTGTTATTATTTATCATTATTTAGAATTTCATCAAGTTATGGGTAGAGGCCTAAGTCCTAGCACTGAAAATGTGGCTAGAAGTTTAGGGTCACTGGCAGAGAACTATTTGAAAAAGATTGTAGTTTCATGGAGGCCTTGTTTTGGGATAAAATAGAGGACTTCAGTCACATGGAGGGCTTGTCATGGGAGTGACTGAGGGTCTAGTTCAGTCAAAAAGCAAGTTAATTCAGGGTTGGGCACATGGAGTGGTGGGTTAGCCTCTCGACTTCCTGTAGCTCTTGAGGAAGGTCAGTTTAGTTTTTGGTTTGTCGATTCCACTTCCTTAACTATACTTGGGGAGTTGAATCATATCATTGTAACTCTTCATCACATATTTACCCTCGTGGACTGATTATCTTTGGTAAATGTGGGAGGAGGGTGGTTACACATTCTTAGTCTATGGAAGCCTATTCTCTTTTACTCATGGTTGCTGGATTTTCCTGTTACTCATGGTTATTGCTTCACGGAGGCTGCATGAGGAGTGGGGAAACGTGGGTGGGACTGACGTTGAATTCCAACCCACAAAATAAAAGCTGGATAGGGCATTGGGTCACTAAGTCTAGCAGAAATGGATGTAGGTAACATAGGTAGGTGAAGTGAAAAAGATAAAGGATGATAAAGGTGACACTCAGTGATAAAGGGTTATAAAGGTGACACTATTGAGATTCACGATAGTTGTTGAGGACGACGAATCTCAACAATGTCACCAAGAAGAACCTAATAATATAACACCTATTGATGTAACAAACTATAAAGAAAACTATTTTAATGACAAGCCATAAAGCAAATCATCTTAATTTCAAATCATAAAGAAAAAGCAATAAAATAAATACAAGAAAGTAAATGTATGATAACAATGGAAGTACAATAATGGAAGAAATAAATCAACAATTCTTGGAATAAATTGAGTCAACAACCATCCATTCCTTAGGTAGAGGGGATTCAACCTCCATTGCAACTCCAAAGTAGGTCCAAAACCTTAAGCAAGTAACGAGGTGAATCCTTCAAGATAAAAACATTATTTTTAGCAAGGAACTCGAACCAAAAGTTGGTATTACTTCTAGATTTTAATTTACAAAAATGATGAAGATTCAATCCTCTAGAGGAGAATTCATCTTATCCTTGAAAAAATAATCCTATCTAGTTTTATTCAATCCCTTGATTGATGAATTTGTCCCGAAATATCCTAAAATCATGCATCTTATTTTGTGGGATTAATCTAGGCTTCTAGAGAAGGTGAATGGATAGAATCCCTTAAAAATCTCAACAATATTCAAGTTTGTTTGGAGCAATGAATGAGAGAGATCAATATTTTCTTCTTAATTGATTTCTTGCACTTAATGCTTGGGGATCATATTATCCTTAATATATATAACATATGTAATAATAAAAAAAATAAATCACTCTAAGGTCAATAATATGTCATATTTAAACTTAAATTATGCTAATTATATATAATTAGAGAAAAACAAGTTATACTGGTCATCAAAAGGATGAATTTTCTATGGAGGTTATGGCTTAGGGGAAAGAATGTATGGAATGTAGATTTAGAATGGGCCATAAAAATAGACAATTTGGAGATCCATCATATGTAATGGCTCTCTTAGTCACCATTTAACCCCTTAGCACTCCCAAGTGCATCTCCAAAATCAATCATCCTCCTCTTCAAGATGAAGGGACCTTAGGCCTTCTTTCATCTTAGAATACTATGTCTCTCCAAGCTTTGAAAGGGAAACAAAAACATATCAATGTTTTCCCACAGTTATATCAATTAACATAATTAATAAATACAATTAGAATTCAAATCTTAAAAAATTCACCTCATGAAAGACTACAAATTATTTGGGGGTTGTCCTCCTTTGTGATCTAATCCTTTTAGGAATGCCTCAAAATAATTACAATAATTAATTAATTGAAAAAAGAAAAAAGTGTAAAATAAATTTCTTCATGGTTGATAAGATTTTGATCAAATAATTAGTATAGTTGTGAAGATATGAGACAATGAAGAATATTTCTCATCATGCCTCAAAGGTGGAGCACTTGTCTGAATACCCTGCTTCAAGGAAATGATGGGTGCTAGCTAGGACATAGTTATAATAAATGTAGATGCAACCATTGCACATGTAGCTATAGTAGATGCACCACTCATTGTTGAAATAGTGGAAAAACTAATAGGAGGTGGGTCACTTGGATGGAAAACTCACTTTGAGGAAATGATGGGGTTAGGGAGTATGTAATAGAAACTATAAATGTAACCACTGTAATAGTTACAATAGATGCAATACCAATTGTTGCAACAATGGATGAACTGATAGGAGGGGTACGACGATGGAGTGGTGTAGGGTGAGTGGATGTGTGGATGGTGGAATGATCTGGATTTAAACAGGAACGCAACAAATTACAGACATAACCATAAACACAAATATGGAACAGAAATAATATTTCATTAATGTAAAACACTGAGATATGCTTACAAATAGAAAATGGAAATAAACAACTAGGGCGATGGTAGCTTATCTTTGAGAAGCGTTGTGGTGACTACATGCCTCTGAACTATGTTACAATGAGGCTTGAAGACCTATTTATTGTTGAGAAACAATGGACAACCCTAAACATCCAAAAACCTAACCCTAGAAGATGAAACGCCAAATTGTGGGCCTCGTTTGGGTAAATTGGTACATCAACTTCCCGGGGTCGTAACTTTGGCATACGATCTCCATTTGATGTGCACAATATCTCATTAGAAAGATCTATTTGAGAATTACAACTTTGGGAAGAGCAACATCAGTCCATGAAACCATGTTGCTCCTAGTTTTCCCAAAAAACATCATTTAGGGCCTCAAAACGGATTCGGAAGTTCAAGACCCAAAAAATGCTAAAAATAGTAAACTGTGCTACAATTAAGGAAACCGAAAGACTGAAAGAAACAATGGTGGGGGTTCAAGGGACTTGGCGCATGGCCACCAATATCCACCTGGATCATTCCTACCCCCTTAGGAAGCAATGGCCCCCATTGCGTTGAGTTCCTCCATGAGATGAGGAAACTTCTACTGGACTTGGTCCCTGGTGAGCCACTTGCCCTGGTGAAGGAGTTGGCCTGCTTTGACAACTCGATATAGTTGGATATTCTACTAGTGAGTGTGCTTGATCTATGAGTCCATGATTCGATTAGTTGCAGCTTGTTCCATGTAATCTGGATTTAACTCTGTGGGTGTGAGCTGTTCTGCAATGTCGGATGTTTCTAGTAATGGTGGAAAGTATGGCTGAAGGTGGTCCACATTGAACACTGGGTAGAGGCCAAGGAATGTGGGAATGACAAGCTCAAATGCATTGTCTCCCACAACCTTGGTAATGGTGTAAGGACCATATCGGAGTGGTGTGATTTTTCGATAGGCTTCGTAAGGCGTTCCTTTTGCAAATGCAACCAGACTTTCTCACCCACCTGAAACTTGTGTGGCACCCAATGTTGATCATGTTGTTGTTTGTACTTGGGATTTGATTTCTCCAGAATGTCAAGGAGTTGCTGGTGAATATTTTGGATGTGCTCAATGAAGATGTTTGCCTTATCTGTTTTGGACTAGACATGAGTTGAATCTGCATGAGTAGATGCAAATGGCATGGCCACATCAATGGGACATAGTGGCTGGAATCCCAAGCCTACCTAAAAAGGGATGTGGCTAGTTGAGCTGTGGAGAGCTTAGTTGTAGCTATGCTGAACATATGGAAGGCTCTCATCCCATGTGCGTGGATGTTTTAGTTGTACATGCGCAGAATGTGTATGATCATCCTGTTGGTGTCCAACATCGACCAGAGATTGGACCAAAATGTACTGAGGAACCCGCTATCCCGATCTGAGATGATAGACTGTGGGATCCCAAAGTGTACCCACACTCGTTTAAAGAAGAGTTTAGCAGTGGCTGCTGTTGTGATATTCTTCTTGTAGGCCACAATAATGGCCATCTTCGAGAACCTGTTGACGATCACAAAAACACGGTAATTTCCATGCTTAGTGGAACGAAGGCCTGACATGTAATCCATGGAGATGGATTCCCAAGGTCGACTAGGGGTAGGCAGCGGGCTATAGAGGCCTTGCTTCTTAACGGTTGGTTTGGCAATGGCACAGGCAGTGCATGATCTGATGTACTTCCTGACATCCTGTCGAAGATTCGGCCAATAGAAATAGTTCTGCAGTACTGCCACCGTTTTCTCGACCCTGAGATTCCCAGCAGCCTGACTGTAGTGTGCTTCCCAAATCATCTTGGCATGCTTGCTTGAAGGAACACATAGGTGACCCAGGTGGCATAAGAGGGCATCCTGGAGGTGAAACTATAGAACATGTCGACCCTCCAAGAGTGTTTGGTATGTGTGGCCGAATTCTGGGTCGCTTTTGTAGAGAAGTGGCCAATCAGAAGTCTCGTGCTCACAAGAGTTGAGCACGATGGTTAGTGCCATGATCAATGATCGATTGAGGAAATCTGCAACATTATTGGTGTTGCCCTTCTAATACTTGATATTCAAATGGAACTGTTGCAGGTATGTGGACCACCTTTGATGGTGATCATTTTGCAATTTCCCTTGGGTCTGCATAAACTGGAGGGAACAGTGGTTATGTGGATGACAATTTCCTTCCCCAAAATGTAATGCTTCCATTGTCAGTAGGCCTACACAATGGAATACATATCTTTGTCATAAGTGGGATACTTCCGGACTGTGTCTGAAAGTGTCTCACTATGATATGCCACTAGATGCCCGTGTTGAGTAAGGACTGCCCCAATAGCATAGTTAGAGGCATTTGTCTCGACCTCAAATGGTTGTTGCAAGTCTGTAATGCAAGCACTAGTGCCAAGAAGAGATGATCTTTCAACTTTGTGAATGCCTTCTGTAGAGATTCAGACCAAAAGAATTTTGCTTTCGCTCCTCCCTTGGTGACTTGACTCAAGGGCCAAGTGATATGATAAAATCCAAACATGAACCTGCGGTAGAAGTTGGCAAGACCTAGAAAGCTACAGAGCTCTATTAGAGTGGTTGGAGAGGGCCAATCCTGAATGAATTGGATCTTGGCTGGATCCACATGAACCCCTTGTTCATCAATAATGTATCCCAGATACTGAACCTGGGTCATCCCAAAAGTGCATTTCTCCAAATTGGCACATAACGCGTGTTGTCGCAGTGTTTGGAGAACCTGTCGAATGTGGTGGAGGTGCTCTTCCCAACTCTGGCTGAAGATTAGGATGTCATCCAAGTATACCACTACAAATGAGTTGGTGAATGACTACAAGATGTCATCCATTAGCCTCATGAAGGTTGCAGGAGCATTCGTCAATCCGAAAGGCATAAAAAACCATTCGAAAAGGCCCTCCTTGGCTTTGAAGGCAGTCTTCCACACATCAGAGGGTTCGATTGGTACTTGGTGCTATCCTAACTTCAAATCGATCTTGCTAAAATATTTTCCCCCCTTTAGTTGGTCCAGGAGGTCATCAATCCATGGGATCGAGTACCTATTATGGACAGTGATCTTGTTCAGTGCCCAATAGTCAATACAGAGTCTCCAAGTCCCATCCTTCTTCTATACCAACACGATCGGGCTCCCATAGGGCGATGAAATTGGATAGATGTGACCTTTTTGTAGCAGCTCCTGAGTCTGCCGCTTGATTTCATCGTTCTCTAGAATGGAGTGCTGATAGTTTGGTCCATTGGGCAGCAGCACACCTGGGGTCAGATCGATGTAGTGCTTGACCTGACAATGCAGAGGAACCCCTGCGGGGGAGGTGGAGATGTCCTCATACTCCTCCACGACCTTATCCATCTGTAGTTGTCGTGTGGAGGGGCCCTGTCTAGAGGTCGTGGCCACCGTCTTCTTCTTTCCTTGAGGGCATATCATCAGAAAAACAAATTTCCCAGTTTTGGAAATGAGCTTACTGCATTTTTTTGCAGTAACTAAAGAGATGGCAGTAGGCAGTGCTACCTCTAGTATCCTGTACAATTTATTTTCCAAAGTAATAATAATAGCACGGGGCCTTGATTCATACATAGCATGTCACTTCCACAAGTATGGTTGTCCTAATAATACATCAAAAACTTCAAGGGGAGCAACGCCACACAACACCTCATCCGTGAAGGGCTTGATGTTGTATGGAAGGTGACATTGCTGGCTCACGCGAAGATCCCATCCTTCTAGATCTTCATGGTGGCAATGGTGGCATTGGACTCTGCATCGATAACCTGCTTCCCTTTGTCACTCCCCTTGTCAAGTTCTAACTTAGAGTCAGAACATGCATCTGATTCTGAAACCTTTAGCTCAGCCACCAGTGACTGCTTGGCTCGAAACTCACTTGTGTTGTGAGTGGAGCTCTTGTGGAACTCACACCATTTTCCCGTGTCCTTTTTCAGCTTCGCGGCGCTATTCTTTGCTTGCAGCTTTGGTGGGTTGTCTTGGGAAGCCCCACCTTGGCTTTGTCCTTTGTTCTACAGCTTGGGGGCACCTTTCCCTTGCTTCGGATTCGCAGATCCAAAGTCTCGCTTCTTCTGTTTAAACTTTTGCTCGACCTTGACGACATATTTGTATGTTGTGCCGAGCGAGGTGATGTTCAGGAATTCTATTTCTTCCTGGATGTACTTGTGCAGGTAGCCATGATATTTGAGTACCAAATGCTGCTCCGAATCCTTGATACCCAACTTTGTGCGAAGGGTATGGAAAATATTGGTAAACTCTAGCACATCTTGGTCCCTTCCTTGCCGCAACGTGGTCCACTTTTTGTATTGAACCTCATAGATTTCGACAGCGTATTACTGCTCCTTGATGGCATCCCAGAATGAATTCTGGGTGGGTGTGGCTGAAAATAGTGAGCTGGTACTTTCATCCTTCTGCTCGCAGTAGGTTTCCCACCAGTCCTTGACGTGGGGGGTTGCTTTGAGAAGAGTGAAAATAGTCTTTTCTTGACTGGAAAAATCATGAACAAAAAAAAACCCTCTAGCAGATTTAACCATTTATCGACGGTACTTGCGTCTATCTGACCCTCGAATATGGGAATTTCAAAATTAACTTGTACCTTAAACGGCGTGGCATTTCCAGAGTAGCTGTTGGAAGTCGATGCGTCGCCCCTGGGTAGTCGCTGAAGGATATGGGAAAAGTTGTCCATCATCACATTCCTTTGTCGCTCGAGGGCTTCTTCGAGCAAGATTTTGATAGGATCTCCTACCCCCTCGTCTTTCTTTTCATCTTCCATGGGAGGCTGTTGGGATTTGCGAGGCTAGTCTTGGAAAGGTTTGACCAGTTCAAGCCCTAACTCCTTATATCCCAACCTCATTGGGGGCATGCAAAGAAAAATAGAGAAAAAGCAGACTGTTATGATACCACTGATCTGGATTTAAACATGAATACAACAAATTACAGAGATAACCATAAACACAAAGATGTAGCGGAAATAATATTTCATTAATGTAAAATATTGAGATATACTTACAAACAGAAAATGGAAATAAATAGCTAGGGCGATGGTAGCTTATCTTTGAGAAGAGATGTGGCGGCTACATGCCTCTGAACTATGTTACAATGAGGCTCGAAGGCCTATTTATTGTTGAGAAACAATGGAAAACCGTAAACATCCAAAAACCTAACCCTAGAAGATGAAACACCAAAATGTGGGCCCCGTTTGGATAAATTGGTACATAAACTTCCTGGGGTCGTAACTTTGGCATACGATCTCAGTTTGATGCACACAATATCTCACTAGAAATATCTATCCGAGAAATACAACTTTGGGAAGAGAAACATGGTCCATCATGGTCCATGGACCCATGTTGCTCCCAGTTTTCCCAAAAAAATGTCGTTTAGGGCCTCAAAACGACTCCAGAAGTTCACGACACGAAAAAACTGCTAAAAATAGTAAACGGAGATATAATTAAGGAAACTGAAAAACTGAAAGAAACAATGGTGGGGGTCCAAGTAGACTTGGAAGGTGGCCACCAATATCCACCTGGATCATGAAAGGGTGTAAAGGAAAAGTTATTGGGCATTAGGGATAATACATCCCCACTAACTATATAATAGGGGGAAACACCCGAGGGGAGGAAATAGGAATGTCAAGGGTTGGGTGTAGGGGATCACAATGACCATAATTGACATGGTAAGTGGACTAAATGGGATAGGTGAAGGATGGAATTGGGTGGGTATACAAAGGTAAGGGATTGGGAGCGATGACACCTACATAGACATTTGTAATGTGTTTTATTAGTACAAAAACATAAAATTGAACTAGACTAAGATAGTGAACCTCACATTAAAAGTGGATATGATTTAACGTATGCTGCCTAGGTGGTAGGTGATCTATTAGTCCCATGTGGAGATGGCTACTCAAAATATTTAATAGACACCTACCGAAACACAACAACATTAATATTTATTTCTCCTAAATAACTTGGACATTTGCAAAGAATTTTTTTTTTTTAATCCATCTAAGTTAATCATTGAAGTAGACAAGCATAAAGTCTTTTAAACACTTGTGTGTGAGGTGTTGTAATGTAAAATGCTACAACCATGGCTATAATTCCATTAGGAAAATTGACATCTTCACACCTTGATGTCAACGTATCCTCTTTGTAGCATCTATACATGCCAAAAAAATGAAAGTAAAAAAGAAATACTTTAAAGTTACACTTATTGAATATTTTTTCAATTTCATAATTAAATATATAAACCCAATGATTTAGCATCAATTAAAAATCGTACTAACCTAATGCATAAATATTCATGGATAAGATCCTCCATCAAACCATGGCAAGTATTCCCGTAATGAGAGTATAGATGTGGTGCTACTCGACTCAAAATAGAAACATCGACCTGAATATGTGGATTTGCTAATATATAATAACTACAATCTGAAGGCCCTCACATGGAGGTTTAAGATATTCCTCCAAAGGATACTATTTAGAGGCCACTACAACTGAACCATGCTACATTAGACTACTTGTGAGATGTGCTATCACAATGCTAGTGTCATAAAGGCGATTTAAAAGGCGAGGTACCAATGGTGGGGTTAGGCATGTGCCTAGGAATAGGAGGGCCTCTCAATGTATTACATCTAACATTTGGTTGATACTAGGTAGATCCAATACCAACCCATTGGAACACACTAATGTCAAAATAGTTCATGTGGAAATCAATTATGGAATCAACCCACAATTTGTGAAGAAGATGTAATGGTACCTCTCTATTATTACAAGGAGGTTTATTGAAAACCATAAGCCAATGTCTCATCCACCTCTCTTTCCATGGATACCAATCCATGCAAAGACATATCTTCCTCGAATTAAGGGGTTCATTGGATCTAGGATCAAGAAACAACCCCAGAATAATTTGTTTGGTGATATTCAAATATTTAACTTTCTCTTTACTTATACCAATGGAGATAATTCTCTCATATTGGTCATATATTCAATTATACTTGTTAATTGACCATGGGGATGGTTAATGGAGGTAATAATATTAATAAAGGATTGGCTAATGAAACTTGTGGTGGTTCCCTTATGTTCCTAAGCTCTCCAATCAATATTTTTAATTGATATAAGTCTTTTGTAATTTGTGTTTGTGGGTTGGTATTTTCCTTCAGGTTAATGTTTTCTTATGGTTCTTGTGGTGATTCCCTTATGTTTCTAAGTTCTTCAATCAATATTTTCAATTGATATAAATCTTCTGTAATTTGTGTTTGTGGGTTGGTATATGCCTTTAAGTTTTCTTGTAGTTCTGTTATGGGGTTGGTTTCTTGATTTGGGTCTAGCTTTTAGCCATCATAATGTTATATAATCAATTTACAATAAAAAAATTCTTTACTTTTTTTTCTTTCTTTCGTACATAAAAATGAGAAGAAAGGAAAGATGAATTATCTTTGAAGTTAAATGACTAGGAAAATTCTGAAGCCTTTCGAGTCAGGAATCTTAAGTAGGGGTGTGCACATGTTCTAATTGTGTTGGAAAATGGTTAGCAAATGGGAAACCATGCAACCTTTTTTAATACATAGAGGAATGTACATACATTAATTTAAAAAAAATATATGCACTTTATTTTTTAAATAATGTGTGCATGTTCATATGCCATGTCAGAAACTCAATGCAAAGGTTTGAAAAAGGTCAAATCTAAAAAAGAGGAATGCTCTCATGTTTATGAGAATGCATGCATGTTCATAAAAATTCCATGCTCATGTGCTCCCATTTCACCAAAATTTGGTAGCATCTCCATGTGATCACCCCTAATTTCTATGAAGACTTCCTCAAACCACCACACAAAACCATGAATGGTTCATAGGCCCTTGGCCATCATCAAATAATGGAAACAAGATCCTTAGGATCTTGCTTGATCCGAATCAAATCCATGAAAAATTATCAAAGTACCATAATTGTATCAAATTAGGACAAACCTCAAAAATTTATGAAAAAAGAGCGATCATGAAGACCTTTGGACAGTGGCAGTTTGCAGCCATCAAGGAACAACGAGGACCTCGGTCAAAGCACACTGACTGAGGTCCATGGAGACTGCGTAGGAGGAAAAACTAGTAGTTGGGAAGCCCATATTGGGAAATGGAGGCCATTTTTTATGGCAAAATCCCTCGAAAAGGAAAGGCCCCAAGCGCTCAGTTGCATGGGAAGCCAGGAAACCGTGGGGAAAGCACTAAGGTGAAAGGTGGGTCCCGCACTCCAAACCTGGTGGTATATCAGGGGCATCCTTGGGTGGTAAGCGGATTTGGCTGAAAACGAGCGATTCCATTCAGCGCACGATGCGTGTCCGGCGGATGAGAGAGAAAACTGCCTCTCATTGCGTGCTAAGAGTTGAGCAAGTCAACTGCGCGAAATGAGCGAATGATGTAGGAGCATCTAGTTGATGGGTCATCATGGCAGAAGGTTGTTTGGTCTTTGAAAGGACTGAGAAGGAAATTGCAAAGTGAACACTGTAGTCATTTTTTTATTTTGATTTTGTAAAGAAATAGTATTTAGGAAGGTAGAGGATTAATTAATCAAATTGTTACAAGTAATTATTTTTTATTTTCATGTCAACTTTCACAGATTGTATCATAGGGAAATAAACAATTTTAAACTAAAAATGTAACCAACAGAATGTAACAAACAACAGTTAGGAGAAACAGTTTCCAGACAATTATTGAAAAGAGATAGAATGCAATTGTAGGAGGTTCGACCTTTTGAGAAGGAGAAATATAATAAAATATATCTGAGCACACAATCTAATTTCTAATATCCTGTAGTTGTCTATCTATCATTTTGTTAAATTTCCTGATACAGGGAAAGCACATTCTCTGGTATTTATTCCATAAGCATATACACACATATGGTTCTATTTGCATTGATTAAAATAGGTTGAAGAACTAACAAAGCAAGCTTGCAAACATAAATACGGTTCCAGAAATTATCAATCAAAAGAACGTAGAGGGTTCCTGGAAGTTTCATACATTTTGAACAGTAAAGACAGACAAGTTGCACATGTATTTCTGAAGAATAAACTCTCTTGTTTTATTTATAAAGTAACCACAAAACCTCTATTTTAAATAAATACAATCACAAAATCTTTGTTCAATATACATATAGTCCATGCGAATAACGTTGTACAAGTTTTAATGAGTTTGTCATAGTAGATGTGTTTAGAAACCCTAGCCAAAAAACAAACTACAACAACTACCCATAAACGGAATAATGCAAGCCTAACAGACTTCGACTACATACTAATGGATTGTCAAAAAGTCTCCACAATAGACTACTGAACCATAACTAACGACGGGAATAAAACAAGTTACAAAGATGACAAGGAACGACCCTACCCTGGTCTAGCTAGTATGCCAAGGAGCTGAAGCCAAAACCCTCTAGAACGAACCCACCTGCAACGACGGACACCAACGACAATTTGTGAGCATTCTGTGATAGAGAAAGAAAAGATGGAAAAAAATATCGAGAAAAGGGTTTCAAACTTACATTGTAGAAATAGGGCACCTACATTGTAGTCATCAAGGGTCACTCTGCTCATGAAGGAGTGAGTGAGTTAGACCAAAGTGTGAAGAGGAGAAAGGAAAGATAGCAGGGAACGAAGCCTTACCTTGTCATTACAAAAGAAACCAAAGCCGAAGACCCTGAGACCGCAACCTGTCCAAGAAACAGAGTAATGTGACTAGAGAGCTCAAATAACAGTTGAATAGAAGAAGCCAAGACAAGAATAGTCTCATAAGTCTAGCAAAACAACCGACAATAACCTTGTACACCGAAAAATCACTAAATATTTTCAAGTAAGCTATTGTCCAAAACTCAACAGAGAGATTAAGTGTCAGGGAGAGAAACAAGAAAAGAAAAACTAGTGTCCACAAGAGTCCCTTACCAATCGGTGAAGTCGAATGAGTTTCTAGGTTGAAGGCCGGACCAGAATACCAGGGCAGCATAATGTTTTACAGAGAAAATCGCATAGAAGGACTATACTGTGAAACCCTCAACCTCAATAGCTCGGCGAGCAAAATGACCGGGAGAAGGGTTTGAGGACCTATTACCAAAGCGGGAGTGATGCTTTCGACGAGTGGACACTTGTCCAATAACCAGTAGCGCGGGTACAAATCATAAGTGCCGAAACCCAAAGCAATATTAAATTATTGTAATCAACCACCGAGTGAACAAAATCTTTCATTTAATCGAACTGCTCATCATTTAAATCAATTGATAATCCTTTATTAACATTGGTAAGTGTGACGATGGGATGGACCCATCAAGCGGTATCAGAGTGGGAAATTGAAGGTTCTAGGATCTGGAAGTTGGAAGATGAGTACATAGGAGAGGTGTGCACAGAGTAGCAGATGAAGGACTGAGGGAAGAAATAAGGATCCTCACTACTCGTTTGGAGGCAATGGAAGCAGGAAGGAGAAGGGATCCAGAAATAGGAGATGATAGCAAGGAAGAAGCCACAGTTACAATAGATGGATCGGATGAGGAAGGGCTAGAGATGAGGTTATTGAGGTCGTCCTGTTGGCCAGCAGCAAGTGTAAACCGAAGATTCCAAATTACGATGGAAACCTATACACAGAAGTTCTATTGGACTAGGTAAGCGATTTGGACAAGTATTTTGAAAGTGAAGAGGTCAGCGAGGACCGGAGAGTCAAGTTCGCTACAACAAAGTTGAAGGGACACGCAATCCTGTGGTGGGACAGTGTCCAAGCAAAGAGAAGAAGGATGAACAAGTTACCAATAAATAAGTGGTCAAGGATGGTGGCCAAATTGAAAGGCATATTTCTGCCTAAGGATTACGAGGTTTCACTGTATCAACAAATGCAGAATTTAAGACAAAAGGGGACGACAGTAAGAGAGTATACATAAGAATTCTACCGAGTGAAATTGAGAGCTGGTTATACTGATGACACCCTGGAGAAGACAACAAGATACGTAAATGGTTTGAGACTAGAAATACTGGATGAAATAAGCATTATTTCCTTGAGAAATATAGAAGAAGCCTATCGGAGTGCTATGAAGGCTGAGGAAAATATTACTAGAAAACAGAATGCTAGGAGAGGACGGGGAACCAGCAGAGGAGGAGGACAGTCCTATGGTAGAGGACAAACTGCCAGTAATAGTGAAGAGGGTAGCAGCTCAAAGGCTTCAGGAATAGCAGAAAAAGAAGACAACACTAGAGGTGGCAGGCCATATCAGCGAGGAAGAGGAGCAAATTATCAGTGCTACAGGTGCCGCAAGTGGGGGCACAGATCGTTTGAATTCCCTGAAGCAGAACAAGCTGGCCAGAGAGGAACGTTTGTTACACAGCCTGAGGAAGCTGAGGCACTACCCCAAGAAGCAAAAAATGTACCGAAAACAGGGGAGGCCTTAGTTTTGAACAAAGCGTGGCTGAAACCAGCCAAAGAAACAGCTGAACAGATCCAACGGAAAGCATTATTCCGGACAGTTTGCAAATCACACAGAAAGTGCTGCAAGTTGATCATCGACAGTGGGAGTACATATAATTTGGCTGCCATCGAGATGGTAGAGAAGTTTGGATTGAAGTGGCTTAAGCACCCCACCCCTTACAAGGTGTCGTGGCTGCAGAAAGGCCATCAACTGTTGGTTGATGAACAATGTGAAGTTGAATTTCATATTGGTAGGTACAAAGACAAAGTTATCTGTGATATTATGCCAATGGACGTGTGTCACATACTGCTAGGAAGACCATGGCAGTATGATCAGAAGGTAGTACATGACGGGAAATCAAATTGCTACAATTTTGTTAAAGATGGGATCAAGCATACGCTTGTACCTATCAAGGAAGAGGAGACAGCAGAAGCAAGCGGGACAAAAGCATTGCTAATAGGTGGAAAACAGTTTATGAAATAGATTGAGGAAAGTGAAGTGAACTATGATATTGTGAGGGGGCCAAAGACAGTGCTTTTGCACATAGAAATATCTGATTTTCCTACAGAAGTTCAGGAGATGCTGCAGGAGTTCAGTGATATTGTAGTTGATGATTTGCCAAACAAGTCGCCTCCAAAAAGAAGCATCAATCATCATATCGACTTTATACCTGGAGCAAGCTTATCAAATAAGGCAACATATTGGATGAGCCCCAAAGATAATGAGGAGATAAGGAAATAGGTGCAGGAGTTGCTAGATAAAGGGCTGATAAGGGAAATCTTGAGCCCTTGTGTCGTACCAACAGTTCTCGCTCCCAAGAAAGGAGGAGAATGGCAGATGTGCATGGATTCACGGGCCATCAATAAAATCACCATTAGGTATAGATTTCCACTACCATGGATGGATGATATGATGGACTACCTAGGTGGGGAAACATACGTCACGAAGATTGATGTAAAGAGTGGCTATCATTAGATCTAGATCAAGGAAGGAGATGAGTGGAAGACAACCTTCAAGACTAATGAGTGGCTAGTCATGCCGTTCGGATTGAGAAATACCCCTAGTACTTTTATGTGATTGATGAATGAAATGTTGAAAGAGTTCATCGACAAGTTTGTGATAGTGTAACTTGATGACATATTAATTTTCAACAGGACTAAGGAGGAGCACCTTCAACATGTTCGAAGAGTGATGGAGAAATTGTAGCAAAATAAACTATTGATAAATTTAAAAAAATGTACTTTCCTACAAAGAGAACTGGTTTATTTGGGCTTGTAATTGCAGAAAACTAGTTGAAGATGGACCCAGAAAAGATTGCAGCAATCATTAACTGGGCATCTCTGAAAAGCCTATTTGAGGTACGTAGTTTTCATGGGTTGGCGAGTTTTTATTGCAAATTTATAAGAAATTTTAGTGAAATCTGTGCGCCTATGTTGGAAACTATTAAAAAGGCAAGTCAACCTTTTTGTTGGACCAAAGCAGCTAAGGAAAGCTTTCAGCTCCTAAAGAAGAAAATTACCGAAAGGCCAATTTTAAGGTTACCAGATTTTAATAAACTTTTCCAGGTTCATTGCGATGCAAGTGGTACAACTATTGGCACTATACTCAGCCAAGAAGACAAACCTGTTGCATTTTTCAGTGAGAAGTTGAACGAAAGCAGACATAAGTATTCATCCTATGATAAGGAATTCTATGTTGTCATCCAAGCTCTAAAGCATTGGAGACACTACTTGTTTGGGAGTGAAATTGTGTTATTTTCTGATAATTCAACGCTACAATATGTGATGCAACAACATAAATTGAACCACAAACATGCCAAATGGGTTGAGTATTTGTAGAGCTTCACCTTTGTGTTGAAACACATCAGTGGACAAGCCAACAAGGTGGCAGATGCGTTGAGCAGAAGAGCCTTGCTCTTATAGGAAAGTACGATACAGGTGCTGGGTTTTGAGCATTTGAAAGACTTGTATCAGACTGACATGGATTTCAAAGAGGCTTATGAAGCTTGTCAAAATCCCTTGCTGAGGAACAATAGTCTATGGTTGGACTACAACTTGCAAGAGGAGCTACTGTTTAGAGGGGGACAATTATGTATTCATGATTGTTCGATGAGAGAAAATATTATACGGGAGAAGCATAGTGGAGGTCTAGCCAGACATTTCGGCATAGACAAAACTTTAAATCAGCTCGAACACTTCTATTACTGGCCAAGAATGCGAAGGGATGTGCAGCGATATGTGAGTAGATGTAAAGTCTGCCAATTGGCAAAAGGACATAGTCAAAACACCAGACTTTACACACCACTGCCTATTCCAAGTAGGCCATGGGACTCAGTCAGCAGTGACTTCATCTTAGGACTGCCTAGAACGTAGCGAGGTTACGACTCGATGATGGTGGTGGTAGACAGGTTTTCGAAAATGGCACATTTCATCCCTTGTCGAAAAACTAGTGATGCCACTCACGTAGCTGACCTATTTTTCATGGAGATTGTTAGATTACACGGCCTACCCAGATCTATTATTTTTTTCAAGGACGTAAAATTCACGGGACACTTTTGGTGCACCTTGTGGAATAAGTTGGACACACAATTGAACTTCAGCTTTGCATATCATCTGCAGACTGACGGACAAACGGAAGTGGTGAACAGGAGTTTGGGGAACTTGTTACAGAGCTTGACTAGGTAAAATTCACGGTTATGGGATCATGTGCTCGCTCAGGTAGAATTCGCTTATAATGATTCACCTAACCGCAACACCGGACACAGTCCATTTCAGATCCTATACGACATGAATCCTCGTAGAGTACATGAGTTGCGGGATCTAGGAAAATTGGAGAAGAGAAGTGTTGATGGGGAATATTTTTCCAAAGTGATGAATGAACTACACAAACAGGTGAAATCAAAGTTGCAGGATAGCATTCAAAACTACAAGCAACAGGCAGATTTAAAGTGACGAGAAGTACAATTCAATGTAGGGGATGAAGTCCTTGAACACTTACGCAAAGAACAATTTCCTAAGGGCGCATACAACAAGCTGAAATTTAAGAAGATTGGTCCCTGTAAAATTCTACGTAAATTCTTAGCCAACACTTATGAAATACAGATGCCACCAGATATAGGCATATGGCCTATTTTCAATGTGGCATACCTGTTCCCATATGCTGCCAAGCTGGAGGATGACAATGTGGTACGGCCAGAATGGGACACCCAAGTTGGAGGAAGTTCTTGGATGAGGCACATGCCTTTGGCTAAACCCCATGAGATCGAGAATATTCTCAACACACAGGTGGCCAAGAGGACTCGTAGGAAGGAGTATCTGCGATACCTTGTCAAGTGGAAGAACCGTCCAATCGAGTATAGTTCGTGGCTCGACACAGCGCAGATACAGAAGGCGGGTTATTCTGTGGAGGAGCTCATGGAATGGATCCATGACTTTTTATTACCCTGGGAGCCTGATGCAGGAGCATCTAGCTAACAGGTCATCATGAGAGAAGGTTGTTTGGTCTCTGAAAGTACTGAGAAGGAAATTGCAAAGTGAACACTATATTTTTACTCTATTTTATTTTAATTTTGTAAAGAAATAGTATTTAGGAAGGTAGAGGATTAATTATTCAAACTGTTACAAGTAATTATTTTTTATTTTCATGTCAACTTTTACAGATTGTAGCGTAGGGAAATAAACAGTTTTTAAACTAAAAATGTAACCAACAATAGTTAGGAGAAATAGTTTCCAGACAATTATTGAAAAGAGACAGAATGAAATTGTAAGAGGTTCGACCTTTTGAGAAGGAGAAATATAATAAAATATCTCTGAGCACACAATCTACTTTCTAATATCTTGTAGCTGTCTATCTATCATTTTGTTAAACTACCTGATACAGGGAAAGCACATTCTCTGGTATTTATTCCGTAATCATATACACACATATGGTTCTATTTGCATTGATTAAAACAGGTTGAAGAACTAACAAAGAAAGCTTGCAAACATAACTACGGAGGACGTTACAGAAACAAGGTCACACGGTTCTAGAAATTATCAATGAAAAGAATGCAGAGGGTTCTTGGAAGTTTCATACATTTCTAACAGTAAAGATAGACAAGTCGCACAGGTATTTCTGAAGAATAAACCCTCTTTTTTTATTTATAAAGTAACCACAAAACCTCTGTTTTAAATACATACAGTCACAAAATCTCTGTTCAATATACATACAGTCCATGCGAATAACGTTGTACAAGTTTCAATGAGTTTGTCATAGTAGACGTGTTTAGAAATCCTAGCCAAAAAATAAACTACAAAAATTACCCATAAAAGAAATAATGCAAGCCTAACAGACTTCGACTACATACTGATGGACTGTCAAAAAGTCTCCACAATAGACTATTGAACCCTAACTAACGATGGGAATAAAACAAGTTACAAAGATGACAAGGAACGACCCTACCCGGGTCTAGCCAGTATGCCAAGGAGCCGAAGCCAAAACCCTCTAGAACGAACCCACCTGCAACGACGAACACCAACGACTATTTGTGAGCATTCTGTGATAGAGAAAGAAAAGATGGAAAAAAAATATCGAGACAAGGGTTTCGAACTTACATTACAGAAACAGGGCACCTATGTTGCAGTCACCGAGGGTCACTCTGCTCATGAAGGAGTGAGTGAGTTAGACCAAAGCATGAAGAGGAGAAAGGAAAGATAGTAGGGAATGAAGTATTACCTTGTCATTTCAGAAGAAACCGAAGCTGAAGACCCTGAGACCGCAACCTGTCCAGGAAATAGAGTAATGTGACCAGAGAGCTCAAAGAACAGTTGAAGAGAAGAAGCCAAGACAAGAACAGTCGCATAAGTCCAGCAAAACAACCGACAATAACCTTGCACATAGAAAAATCACTAAATCTTATCAAGTAAGCTATTGTCCAAAACTCAACAGAGAGATTAAGCCCCAGGCGAAGAAACAAGCAAAGAAAAACCAATGTCCACAAGAGTCCCTTACCAGACGGCGAGGTTGAATGAGTTTCCAAGTCGAAGGGCAGACCAGAATACCAGGGTAGCATAACGTTTTACAGAGAAAATTGCATAGAAGGACCATACCATGAAACCCTCAACCTCAACAGCTCAACGAGAAAAATGACTGGGAGATAGGGTTTGAGGACCTATTACCAAAGCGGGAGTGATGCTTTTGAGGAGTGGACACTTGTCCAATAACCAGTAGCACAGGTACAAGTCATAAGTGTCGGAAGCCAAACCAATATTAAATCATTGTAATCAACCATTGAATGAACAAAATCTTTCATTTAATCAAATTGCTCATCATTGAAATCAATTCATAATCCTTTATTAACATTGGTAAGTGTGACGAGGGGCTTGTTAGAAAATTATATATTACGGAGCAAAGGAACACATAAAATATTGCAGAAATATAACACAGAAAATGCATAAAACAATAGAGACATAGATATATGTGGTTCACCCAGTTTGGGCTATGTCCACCCCGAACAGCCAGTCCTTCCTTTCTATTATCCAACAAAATGAGGAGAGACAAACTACAGCAGATCTACTGTGATATCCTCTATTTTCTCTCACAATCTCACCTCTCTATTTCTCACTTGGAGAATACACATCTATTTCACAGCCTCAAATACAATGTCCTCATACAAAGAGAGGGGTTGCCTTCTAGGGCAAAAAACCATAAACTAAACATAAGTTCTACCATCAGATCATTCGCGTAATGAACGACCCATATTGACTAGAAATTACTATACTTTTACAAGGAAATTTTACATCTGTTTTTAGCTTCGAGGGCGTTGCCCCCGAAACCCCTGCCAGGGGACTACTGGCCCCTTGACCCCCTAGCTGAGGGGGATCGCCCCCCCGAACCCCCGCAGGGGGGACAAGTTCCCCCCACACCCCCCGTGTGGAGGGGTGTATGAACTTCCTGGGATATACATCCAGTTGAAACAAAGACCTCTAAACAATCATGCTCGACACTCAACAGGGCTGGACCCATCAGCAAACACCGTAGGATCTGGGGGCTCCAGATCTAACAATGGAGATTGTACCATATGGAGAAACTGGATTTGACAGGGGAATTAAGCCACGACATGTAAAATTATGAAGTCCGATTTGACCGCTGAGTTGGCGGATGAGTCATTCCACAGTGTAACTGAATTACCAAACCGTCAAGGAAGAGTTGGCGCAGTTCATGAGAGGAAAATTGGCCACTTCCCTATGGATGATGGCGATGATGTAGAGGCAGGGAACTCCAAACGAACAATAGTAGGTAAACTAAAGGGGCGGAAGAGGAATTGAACAGTTAAGGATAGATTGGCTTTAAGCCATGAACAGACAGAGAACAGAACACGAAGAGAGAAGACAGAACACGAAGACAGAGAGAGCAAGAGCAAAGAAAGGACAGTGAAGCAAGAAGCGGGAAAAAGAGAGCCAAGCTGACCTAAGGCAGCATCGAGCAGACAGAAGGCTTGAGAGGTTCAAGAAAATCCTTGTGAGGATCTGTCAGGAATTGAGCACCACATTGGGCTCCTCCCATTAAAGACCAGAGAGGTCAAGACTTGGAAAGGGGAAAGAGTCTGTGCACTCTAGTGGCTTGGGGAATCCAAGAACCACCCTACCAAGCATTATCTGTTTCAGAAGAATCAAATTGAGCTCCTCATTGTAAATCTCTATTTTAAAGACACAATAAAGGAAGGCCACCACTGAAATCTGGACCAGAGATGTAGCCCTGGAGAATAGGGTGAACTCCTTATTAAATCCGTTGTGTTCTTGCATTTTCTTATTGTGTTTCTCTTACTGTTTTCCATTCTTACAGTGTCTGTGTATTTTGCAATCTGATCGATTTGTTGCCTAAAATAACATAGACACACACCAGCACATGAGTCTTTAATACCTTCTTTCATTAATTAACTAAGGTCACCCATAAGTGATTTTCAGATCAAGTGGTATCAGAGCTTTAGGCTCTTAAGGTTAGACAAGCTTGTGTTAGTTTAGCTGTTGAAAGTGCAAAGTGTGCAAGGGTACACTCAAGAATTTAGAAAGAGAGCATTGATTCTAGGAATCTCATTAGACTCACCTGAGACTCTGTTGAAGTACATTGGTGGTCTACATAGCTACATGAGGCACACTATCCTCATGTTTAATCCCACTAGTATCGATGAGGTATTTGTACAAGCTACTCATCTAGAAGCTAGAGGAAATAATGGAAATCCAGAAGTTGGGGGACCATCCCAACCCACTACAAGCAAGAATAAGGAGAAAAGAAAGTAGAAATAGAAAGCAAAGAAGGCTAACACTGCATAGAAAAGAAAAGCTTCATGCACTCACCGTAAAAAGGATGGGCATGATGATGAGCATTGTTGGATTCTGCATCCAGAGCTGAGACCTAAGAAGTTTGAGGGCAAGAAGAAGAAGACTGCTACAACTATTCAAAAATATTTGGGGTTAGACTTAGGAGATGAAACAACCATTGCAGCCACAGGTATAAGAGGTTGTCTGCTTTAGAGAATGTTAAAATCAAGAAGCAAGTGCAGGAGTTGCTCGAGAAAGGGTTCATCAGACCAAGCACATCACCATGTGGGTCACCAATCGTTTTGGTGAGAAAGAAAGATGGCTCATGGAGAGTGTGCATTGACTACCGAGCACTGAATAAGATAACCATCAAAAATCGTTATCCCCTTCCTCGCATAGATGATCTTTTAGATCAGTTGAAAGAAGTTGTTTACTTCTCCAAGCTAGACTTGCACAGTGGATACCATTAGGTCAGAGTTGCAGAACAGGATGCATGGAAGGCAGCTTTCAAAACAAAGCAGGGATTGTATGAGTGGCTGGTTATGCATTTTGGCTTAACTAATGCTCTTGCTACTTTCATGAGATTAATGAATGATGTACTTAGACCTTTTCTTGATGATTTTGTTATTGTGTATCTAGATGACATTTTGATTTTTAGCAAAACATGGGAAGAACACTTAAATCATGTTAAGTAGACACTAGATGTTTTGAAAAGAGAAAAACTTCATGTTAAACTCTCAAAATGTGAATTTGGCAAAACATCTCTAAATTATTTGGGTCATATAGTAGGGGGTAGTGAATTGAAAATAGATCCCTCTAAGGTGGCAGTCATTGTAAATTAGCCTAAACCCAAGTTTGCTATAGAAGTGAGAAGCTTCTTAGGGGCAGCACAATATTGGAGGAAGTTCATTTCTAACTTTTCCTCAATTGCAGCTCCCTTACATGCTTTAACAGGATTGAATAAGGTGTTTCAGTGGGGAGGCAAACACCAGAAAGCCTTCGACACCTTGAAAGAAAATATTAGTACAGCACCTGTACTAGCACTACCTGATCTTCAAAGACCATTTGAGATCCAAACGGATGCCAATGACTATGCCATGGGAGCAGTGTTGACACAGCACGGTAAACCCATATATTATCATTCTGAGACTTTTAATCCTGCAGTAGTTAACTATCCTACATATGATAAAGAATTGTATGCATTGGTTCAGAGTGTGAAAAAGTGGAAACATTACTTAATGGGCAAAGAGACAATAGTACATATTGATCATTAACCACTTCAATATCTACACTCCCAAACTAAGTTGCAGCAATCAAGGCACTACAGATGGATGGGTTTTCTACAACAGTGTCATTTAGTCAACAGATATAAAAAGGGCATACATAATAAAGTCGCAGACATGTTATCCAGACCCATTATAAATGCATCTACTATACTTGAGCATAATTATGTACTACATGAAAGCTACATTGAACAATATGCTCAAGATATAGACTTTAAAGATGTATATGGAACTTTGAGTCAAGGAAAACGGGTAGAAGAATTTGATTATCATGTGAAGGACCGACTCTTGTACCATTATGGGAAACTCTGCATTCCACAAACTGAGAGAGTAAAGATATTTAGGGAAGCACATACTTCTCTGATATCAGGTCACTCTGGGGTAAGTAAAACAGTTGCACAGCTGCAAAGATTTATTTATTGACCAAGAATGAGCGAGACAGTTCCTAGATATGTAATAGGGTGTACTATGTGTGCTAAAAGCAAGCCCAGCAATAGAAAACTAGGCTTGTACACTCCATTACCAGTACCTTCTCACCCTTGGGAAAGTGTTTCCATGGATTTTGTTGGAGGTATGCCTAAATCTAGGAAAGGTCATGATTATCTATATGTTGTTGTGGATAGGTTCCGCAAAATGTGTATTTTGATACCTTGTAATAAACAGATTACAACTGAACAAGCTGCAAAACTGTTCTTTGAACATGTATGGGTTCATTTTGGATTACCCACTTCTATTGTATCTGATCGAGAATCGGATTTGTAGGAAAGATTTGGTCAAGTCTGTGGGAGCTGATGGACACCCAACTGAAGAAAAGCACAACTTTTCATCCACAAACCGATGGCCAGACAAAAGTAGTTAACAAGAAAATGATCCAACTACTCAGAGGATATTGTAGCAAACATCCTAAGCTTTGGGATGAACACTTGCATTATGTGTAGCATGCTTACAACAAAGTAAAACATTATTCTACACAGAGGTCTCCTTTGAAACCTGTTTTGGTTTCACACCAATGTCCCCTTTAGATTTTGTCTTTGGTAAAGATACCATAGCTGATGGACACAGTGATGTGGACAAGGCAACTAGGTTCATTAAACAGATCCAGGAAATCCATCAGGCAGTATAGGAACAACTAGAAAAGAGCCAAGCCAGATACAAGGCTAGGCATGACAAGCATCGGATGGAGCATAGTTTTCAAGATGGAGACTACGTCTGGCTGTATATCAGCAAGGACAGGATGCAAGGTGAAGGTAAAAAGCTAAAGCCTATCAGGTATGGACCCTTCAAGATACTTGAGAGGATTGGCGAAAATGCTTTTCGCCTTGATCTACTAGCTTAAATGCACATCAAATCAGTCGTAAATGCATATTTCTCTAGATTGTTTGAACCTTCAATGATTGAGGATCCTGAGGAGCAAAGTCTATTGCCTTCCATTGATGACCTACTACCTGAATATCTGAAATAATTGCAGGAATACATAGTCTTGGACAGGAAGGTGAGGACAATGTGCAAAGGAAATGTTGAGTACCTCAGAATTGGACTCAAGGGTTTGAAGTCGAGCAGTGCAAAGTGGATTGAGATTGGGCAAGTGAGACAACAATACCCTCACTTAGTCGATGCTTGAAAGAAAACCAACTTTTGGTGGTCCAAAAGCTTTTCAGTAGGAAGGTCGTGATCCAAATTGGATCCATAAAGAATGATTAACATAGCCATGGTTGTACCAGGTCGGGACAGACTTCAAAGAATTAAGAGAAGCAATCAAAAACACCTCTAAACCAGTGGCAGTTGGTAGCCAGCGTGGAACGACGAGGACCTCGGTCAAAGTGCGCTAACCGAGGCCCATGGAGATTGCGCGAGAGGCGAAATTAGCCCTTGGGAAGCCCAAATCGGGAAATGGAGGGCTAATCACGCATCGCTGGGCAAAAACCTTCGAAATGGAGAAGCCCCGAGCGCTTGGTCCCATGGAAGCCTGGAAAACCGTGGTGAAAAATGCTATAGGTTAAAGGCGGGACCCGCTCCAAAACTGACGGTATTGATTGGGGGCATTAATGGGGGGGGTAAGACGTTTTGATGAAAGCAGAGCGATTCCACTCAGCGCCCGACGCGTGGCAAGCGGAGGAGAGAGAAAACTGTCGCTCATCGTGCACTAATGGTTGAGAAAGTAAACCGCGTGAAATGAGTGGATAGCATTGGATCTGGGGGATCCAAATCTAACGGTTGATATCACGCCTGATAGTAAGACCAGATTTAACGAGGCAATAAGTCGTGATTTAGAAGAATTTGATGTCCGCTTTGACCGCCAAGGTGGAAGAAGACTCATTCCATGACGTAACTGAAGAATTGAACCGACGAAGCAGGCTGGCGTAGTTTGCAGGAGGACAAGTGGCCACTCCCTGTGAGCTTGATGATGATGTCAAAACAGGGAACTCCAAGCGCAGCTACAAGCAAGTGATCCGATGGAGGCAGAAGAGGAAGGGAACTTCCATGAGCTCAAATGACTTTAAAGCCATGAATAGAGAACAAAAGGGACACAGAGAGGAACACCAAAGACAGAAGACAGAGAAGAGAAGAACCAGTGAGGCAAAAAAAGCAGAAAGAAGACAGAGGGCCGAGCTGACCAGTGGCAGCGTTGAGCACCAGAGAGCTTGAGAGATTCAAGCCATCCCGGAGAGGATCTGTCAGACCAGAGAGGTCAAAGATCTGGTAAGGAAAAGAGTCGGTGCACTCTAGTGGCTTGGGGAATCCAAGAACCACCCTGCCAAGCCAATCTGTTTCAAGAGACTCAAAGCAAGCTCCTTCATTGTAATTCTCTGCTTCAAGACACAATAAAATAAGGCCACCACTGAGAGCTGGATCAGAGATGTAGCCCTGGAGGATAGGGTGAACTCCTTATTAATTTCTTGTGTTCTTGTATTTGCTTACTGTATTTCTCTGTTGTTTTCCCTTTCAAGTGTCTGTGTATTTGCAATCTGATTGATCTGTTGCCAAAATAACATAGACACACACCAACACATGAGTCTGTAATACCTTCATTTAACAAATCTATAACTGTGGTCACTCATAAGGTGATTATCAGATCATCCATCCGGTGAATCTTCCATCTCGTCTGTGCTACCAGGGATATAATTGACCAGATAGAAGTATATTTGGCAACTGGGGCGAAGGTCCCCTCACAGTCTATCCCTTATTTTTGCATATACCCTTTTCCAGGAACCTATCCTTGTACTTATCCACACTACCATATGAAACATACTTGATTCTGTAGATCCATCGAGAGACCACAATTGACTTTCCCTTAGGCCTCAACACTACCTCCCAAACATCATTCATTATGGTAGAGCTATACTCTTCTACCATGGTTGTCTGCATACTCTTTTATTCATCCTAGGAGCTCCAATGAACTCTTTTGCATCTCCCAACGTCTGATGAACTTCCCTATTGGTTCGACCACTAGTGGTGGGAGGATCAAATAACTCCTCATCCTACCTCTACTGCTCCATCTGTTGCAAACTCATTGTATCCTTTTCATCTGAGGATATTCTAATATTGGTAAGAGTATTAGATCCATGTGATTTTCCTTGCAACGACCCTAGTTGTTGCACCTTCTACTAAACCAATGGAGCTTCTACTGGCTCACTTTGATCGCCCACTGACATCTCATGAGATTTCTTGAAGGCTCTGTCCTGCATAAAATTAATGTCTTATCTCACGATAATATTCCTACTGATAGGAATGCAGATCATATATGCCTTAGAGGTCTTTCTATATGCAATGAAATATCCTCTCTTAACAGTTTGATCCAACTTGGAATGCTTCTCATCTGGTTTATGGTAATAAGCTATGTTACAAAAGACCCTGAAGTGACTTACTCTTGAATTATTCCCTATGAAGACTTATTTTGGTGTTATCTTCCCCAATGCCCTATGAGGAACTTGTTGATGCCTCAAAATTCGCAAAAAAAACACCATAGGGGAGACCACCCAGTCTGGATCTTAAAGCAACTCCTTTTCCATTTGGAATCGTGGTTCTGACTAGTTTAACTAGGTTTAATTATCTTCTCTCCATCTCTAATGTCTTATAATATGACTTTCATCTACCAATGGAGAAGAAACATCAGGTTAGCCCTCTTGTTCATCAGACAAGAAAGTGATCCTTAAGCTGATCTGAGGCTCGACTAAGCCACAACTAAAGTTTGTCTCTTTGGGAAGAGGACTTCTAGGAATCTAAATGCAAAATTATTCTAAAATGCAAGAAAAAGGAAACTAAATCTTAATCATATCTCAATTAGGCAGATATAGATCTAACCCAACTGAGAGCAAGATATTTAACTGATTGGGATTTAAATATGTCTGGATTATAATGAATATCAAGCTAACGAAATAGTTCAATTAATTGACATTATGAATACCAAAACACATTCTATTTAGAAACCTCTTAACTAAAATAATAAGCTAACAACATTTATGAAGTAATTCACAAAATGATATTTATTGTTAAATCAATAATTCAAATAATTAAACAATAATATGAGGAAATAGTTCACAACATATAACTATTTGTTAAGTCAATATGAAAAGACAGATTTTGAGTAAATAGTTACTCAGAAATCAAAATTCAACCCATAAAAGCAGAGATAAATAATAACATACAATTGAGACAAATTACTCATATTGACAATAGTGCACAAATATGAATAAAATGACACATTCATGCCATAATAAAATGGAACTAGTATTTAAAACAATAGTATTAGAAATATCAATTTATGGAATCCGTTTCTCTGACTTTGGCCTCCAATAGTGCTCTACAATATTTGAACTTCTGTTGTTACAACAAGAGCTGCAGTAATGCAAGTTATGCCCATCATACATAATTCATAATGCAAAAAAAATACTCAATAATCCTCAGATATGAGATTTTCTCTCCTCTCACCTACAAATCTAAATCCCTATTATAGTAGTGCCTTTCGAATTCCATAATTGCAGAGGAGAGAAGTCCCTCAATAATCCTACAATCTGTTATATATAATGTTTACAAAAATAATTCTTCAACAAGAAAATTTGTTGAAGAGTAAATCTACTCCATCAATTTTCATTGGCTCAAAATTCCATTATTCTATTGCTCGAGCATTCTCATTGATTGAAATCTTCTTCTCCTCATCTTTTTAATTGTTTTCCTGCAAAAACTAATCAAAACAAAATTAAAATGCAAAAATAAAATCAAAATACCAAATATGGAATTAAAACATATACAATCAAAACTTAATTAAATAATTAATGCAAATGAATCAAAGATTTCTATTGATGTATGTGATGATCTAATTGGTCAAGGAGAACATAAGTGAATGGATATACACTCAAAATAAGTTGTGGGCAAATGAAAATGCATAAAATTAAACTTAGAAATTAGCTTTGTTAAAAAAATTCAGAGCTTTATTTCTGCTAGATTTTAGACCCAATAAATGATCAAATCTAGCAATAAAACTGCTTGAGAATTATTCTCCATAATTTTATCTTTCCAGTGAGCCATCCTGAGCCTCATTTGGCCAAGTAAAACTCCATTTATGAACTTCGAAAGTTGGTATATTAATATTGCCCGAATTCTGGAATGTCCATTGCTTAAGCTAAAAATCAATTTTTTTTAGTTAAAATCTTTTTTTTTTTTGTATGTAAGCAGCCACGTGGAATTTGAACCATTGACCTATCGCAAGGAGTGCCTTAACAGTGCACCCATTCACTGTCAATCCAAAGCCTCGTGAACCAGTTGAAATCTAATTCTAAATTAAACTACAATTATTAATTAATTACATCTACATTATTAAACTTAATTAATTATTAACAACAATTAATTAATACAGAAATGGTTTAAAATAATTAGAAATATAACTATATTATATTAAGATTATAATATAAATATAATATATTTATTACAAATTATATTAATAAAATAAAAAATTCAAATTAATATATAAACCAAACACCTTATATGTATTGTAAGTGGGAGGCTTATGGAGGAGTGTGAAGGTGGAGGATGCGGAGAGTATGGAGGGATAAGGGAGGAGTTAATGGAGCAATAAGGGGTGCGGTGAGGTGGAGGTAAGGCAAGTGAGTCGGGAGTTATAAGGTGGAGGAAACTTTATGTTAAACTTTTTTAACTCATTGCATATTTTCTAATTGCAAAATCACAAGTTATAAATTGAGTAGCTTTATGAAATTGCAATATGCCATATCGCAATTTCGCAATCGCAAATTTTTTATTGCAATTTTTTGTTTCTGGAAGGAAGAGAAGGGTGGTGAAGTGGGGCTGACATGAATTAACAATCTTATACATTGAACTACAACCATTTTGTAATTTTGAGGTTTTGGTTTGGCAATTTGTTTTAAAATAACAAATTGGAGTAAATTACCAAGATCCTGAAACATGTTTTCATCTATTGTACAATTTAGTTGGGTCATTTTGTAGGGTTGTTAGTGAAAAATGAAAGAATTAGTAAAAATTAACTGAGAGTTAATATTCACAGTGAATGACTATTTTAATTCAAAAAATTGAATTATCATACATTTTTTTACATTTTTTTGTCTAGGCAAAAAAATGATCAAACTTCAAAGGAGTGCCATTTACAAACTGGTTGACTAAATGAGGCAAAACAAGTATCGATGGAAAGCTCGTGAAAAGTTGGATTTAATGAAACAATCATAATAGAAATCTGATGAAAGTAAAAAAAGGCAAAATTTTAGGATAATTAACTTAATGAAAATCATAAAAGGTGTTTTGCCAAAAAATAATGGAAAAGGTCCCCATTATTTGAAGTAATGGGGGGGGGAGGTAGGAGACGAGTTCGGTTTTCCCTACAACAATGATGACATATTGGGAAGAACCAGCTATCTCTGATTAAAGATAATAAACTTTAATTTAGTCAAAGGTTAAAAATAATGGAAATCATGAAATCGTCTAACAATAAAATATTTCCATAGGTCCCACATAAATATATTAAACAATATGCGTTTGTAAAGATAAGTACTCAAAACAGATTTGAGTAAAAGTCATGAATTTATATTTGGGAAAATTTGTTTTAAAACTACCTCATATAAAAATAGAAGAAGGTAGAGATAGGAGTTTTTGATAAAGCATATATCCATTTTATGGTTGGTCTTTGACATCGCTTTGTTGCCAATTAGCCTGAACAGTACTCCGGTGAAGTTGTCTTTTATGCCATACAATCCTAGCCCCGTTGCCAGCGAGCGTCCATAGCCCCGATGGGTTTACTTGTATTTCTCATGCTTCCTCTTTAATCACCATTTTGATAAGTGCATTTGCAAGCTTTTAGTTTATGATGCTTTTGAGTGAAAGAGGTGGGATGCTAATAGAGATTTATGTTTAATGGACATAATACTTTCTTAATGTTTATTCCAAATTCTTTCCCTAGAACTATCAATCAAAGGATTTTATGTGGAGGGGTGAGAGGGATTCATTATGTTAAATTCAAATCAGTTCTTTTATCGAAAAAGTAAACTATATCACTTAATAAGGATGTGTGTTCCTTTATGAAAATTATTTAAAGCAAGATGGTCTTATGGTTCCAGAAGGTTATGCCTTTAATGATAAATGAAATTCATTGAAATAGATAGAGTTAGGAGATTTCCCATGTATGATAATCGTTGTTGGGCGAGGAAAAAGACCTTTCATATAAATGATGGCAAAGTCACCAAAATGAAATCAAAATTGAAAACAAAAGGAAAAGAATTCTTAAACTAAAGTAAGACAATAAATCAGTAAACAAAAATAAAAATGAAGAAAGAAAAAATTGAAAGAAAAATCCAAATTTAAAAGATAAACTCCAACAAGTCTACTTATAAAAATGTCTCAACAAAAGAGATAAAAGAAAATAAGCATATGTATGTTCCTTCCAATGTTGAGATTTAATTTTTTTTTTTTTTTTTTATCTTGCAGAGTTATAAGAAATGAGGCTCTTAAAATGTAGAGGATGAATAACAGTGATGCTGGATATGCTAAATGAGAAGTCTATGTCTGCTGCAAACTTTTTTGTTTCAAAGAAAAACCTACAAAAAACATCTTAAACATTTTTTAATAAATGTAATGCTTAAAGAAACAAACTAAAGGTTCAAAAACTCCCCAGTTTAGCTAATTCAATGAGGATCATTACTGCTTCTTTTAAGAATATCAAAGTAAACTGAACAAAAGAGAATGAACTTCAACACTAATCTGGTATAAGTGTGAAAGGTTCATGAAGACCTATAAAATAGAGTTCAAGATCAACAAAAACTAGAAACAAAACTTAAAACAAAAGTAAAGTAATGAAAATAAATGAAAGTGTGTACATGAAACTTACCATTGGAGAATTACATTTAATCTTACCTGAGAAGTATCGTTTTCTCCAATAAAAGATAATTTATTCCTTTAATTAAAATTAAAAGCATGAAGAAATTTTATTGACCCAAAATCAGCATTTACTAAATTTAATCTAAAGCGAGCAGTAACCTAGAGTCATGCAAATTTCCAAGGAATCTAAAAATAAAAACAAATCCATCAAAAATAAGAATGAAGATATGCTTCTTAATGAATTGCAATGATGAATGTTCTCTTAATATTACAAATTTCATATCGACTTCATGTTTTTTCATAAATTGTTCATAATTAAGACCAAATGCAAGATAATGAAATACAGATGTGTAGATTGGGAAGTCTTGAATTAAATATAGAGTGATATATCTAAAACTTAAATATAAGAGAAATAAAAAACCATTTAGCCATGTTGCAAATGTCTTATCAATTTATCTTTTTTTTTTTTTTTGAATAAGACTAATTCTACTAAAGATACAAAAATAATGTTACATGGAGGCACCGACCTCTGCAGATCCTATCTCAGAGAATTTACCAAGTATTAGCAAACAGTGACTGAAAAGGCGACTGCCCTTAAGGGGAAACCGGTCCAAAAAGTGAGTTGCCCACGCAAGGGACCCAACTTATAATTTCCATGTTTGAGAGTTTTTTCAGCAAAACAGGAAAATAACCAAAAAGAATCCATGTAACAACAAATACAGCTTAAACTAACAAAGAACACCCCAGATAGGGTGACCTAGTGTCTAAGAACCTAGAAAAGGAATCGTAGTCCGCTAGGTGTCAGCAGGTGGCAGGGGCTCCTCCACGATGAGACACCTGTAAGCATAAGGGTCATTGTTAACTTGCTGTTGTCCACTGGTCATGGCATCCTGCTGCTCTTTGCCATCTGGAGCGTTCATCCCGTCTGCCACCTTCCCATTACCACCCGGGGTGTTACTCATTCTGTTCAGGGCTTCCGGGTTAGAGCAAGCAACGTCCATCTTGTTCCCAGCATCACCCTGCAAGCTATTTCGCCTAGTATCGCCCGTCCTATCCAGAATGATACTAGCTAGGACAATATTGTGTTGTGGTTCCTCCTTGAAGGTGATAGAGATGGTGGAAATTATATAGGGCCAGTCCAGGGTGCATTTGAATTGGAATTGGGTGGAGTGATAAGGATTCATCATAGGCTCATGGTCAGATTGTGGGTGCTAGGTCTCCGCATTATGACGATGGCCAACCCTCTGGGCCTGCCCTCTTCCACTGCGGGTGATGGGATGGCGACCCTTGCCGTGAGTCATAGTCAAAGGCGAGGAGGAGTCCGCCTGAGTCGATTCAGACGAGGAAAGTGAGGGAGGGCGAATTTCTCTCCCTCGACTGCTTCCCCTACGACTTCTCATTCTGTGCCTCAGGCGGGGCATATTAGCTTGGTGAATATCGATACGTTGGGTGCTTGGAGGATTTGGAGAAGGGATGGAGTGGCTTGTGGAGGCAGGGGAGTGAGGAATACGATTTCCTGAGGTGAAATTGAGGGCCGGAACAACAATTCTACAACAGCAAAGCGGGTTGTGTGAGAAATGAGCACCGTCAATTAGCTCAATGCAGCAGAGAAGTTGACATCTTCTCCCCATGGTTGTTCTAGAGCTCAGTTGTGCCACTGCGGGAAGGAAAATGCAGGTGAGGAGACAGAGTAGGGGGGGATGTAGAGCATTCTCCATCTTAAGGACCAGAACCAGAAGTAGGTGGCCTCGGCTCTCCCCCTCCATTAATGTTTTTTGGTTTTTAGGCTTCATTGAAATGCCATAAATTATGGCGGTGGGCGTCTCGGTAGCAGTGCAGGTGGTCATGTGGCCATACCACTTGCTTGCCCGGATGATCAATGCTGTACCGACACCGTTATTCACCCACATCCGGGATTATCAATTTATCTATTATCCAAGATTGCCTTAAAGTATTTTACGCAGGACAACATTTCATCAAAGGTTTCGAATCACACATTTCTTTGCCACGCATAATTTCCAAGCTGCAAGATTTTCCTTTGTCGATATATGATTAATTGTTATATAACAGTTAAAAGATAATGACAGAGAGGCATAAATAAGATTTTATCGCATCAGAGGATCTTAAGACAAGGCGTCATTTGAGTTTCGCGATGCAATATAAGTGTTGTGATAGAACCGTTGTGATATGAGCATATACAATGGGAAATTGCGGTGGAGCGATTGCGATATCGAAGAATAATCATATCGGAGATCAGAGCAGTTAGGAAAAGGAAATGCTAATATTATTCTTGTGATATGCGGGAATGTGATAGATGACGTGGCTCATTGGTGGGACAGACTTTGGATTTTATAAAAGATCAGCGATCAGAAATTTTGAGTACAGGACGTAACATCTTTGGTATGCTGATATGTGATGAAGAACAAACTTGATAGTTTTATTATATAGATTTAATTTCATATCAGATCCGGGACATCAGACTTTTAAACATGTGCCTCAACCAAAAATGTGATTTTATGAGCGGATGCGATATATTTTAAAACTTGATTTAAATATCATATCGGGTCCAAATTTTTATAGATATCGTAATATTGGAAAAGTCATTTATAAGAAATTGTTGATTTAGGATATTAGAGAAATTTGAAGTACAGTCATTTGAGAACCTCCGATATGCGAAATGCAATACGAGATGTGCCATTTTGTGGGTTTGACAACTTCTTAAGGTATTCAATTCAAAAGAAAGTGACCAAGTTAATTTTTCCTTTTAACAAAATCCCTTTCAATAGATATTAGAAATATTGGATAAGGGAATGTTTATCGGAGATTTTCGAATGATGATAATTATGCTATTAGAGTGCTCCAATATGAATCTTCCGCTACTATTTTTAAAGGCCTATTGGGGTTTTAATGAATGAAAGAAAAATTAGAAATGCTCAAATTTTGATGAACAACCAATAATACTTCCTTGAATATGTTGCATATTTGAAAAAAGGGTTGGTTGCTTGCTTATGTCAAGTCTCCACAATCAAGTCGAAAAAGGCCTACAAAATAAATAAAACAGAAATAAGAAATAACTTTTGAAAAAGTAAAATTAATAATAGATGATAATGAACCTATAAACACATACCTGGGAGAATTTTTATTGTAACTTTTCCTCATGGATCTTCAAGATCTCACAATTTTTCTCAAAATTCGCATATGTTCAACATCACCTACTTTTTTAATCTAAAAATGTTAAATAATGAATTTTCAAATTGCATCCACCTCAAATTTATATTGGAAGACAAGGGTGGTGAAAATAGAGTCTTTTTTAGAAATACTTATGAATAAAAATTGTCAAGCTGTAGCAAATTCTTGGAATTTCTTCATGTATGATCAATGTGATGAAGTTTTGCAAGACAATACAATTAAGGATTTCACAAATATATATGATCTGGGTATTCAAGAGCTTCTAAAATGTTCTAGGCTACTTTCCAAAAATGAAAGGGGATGTTCATAAAAAGTTGGATTCAATACTTGCTTATTGAAAATATGAAATAATGAAATAAATGCAGACAAAAAGAAATATAATCTAAGTTAATATATTCCTATTTCTAACTTAATGAACGAAACATGACTAGGTATAGTCATACTTCCAATGTAACCACGCAAGCATTTTGTTCCTGCATGTATGTACATGTCAAACATTAGTAACATAAATAAAAATATAATTAAACTAAGAAAACTAAATCTGAATAAGGAATATATAGTTAATTGTAATATATTATTTACAATTACCTTCTCTTAAAATGTCATTTCCAGTTGAATTTCAATTGGACCATAGAGATATGGATGAATTTCTATTGATGGTTGGAAGAGGTTCAAAAGAGGAGATAACAAGCTAGATTGTGGATTAGAAATTTTAGATACAATGGCCTACACGAATATGTTAGTGTTATGTGCAAGTGTTAAATTATTAACAATCTTTCATGTGGGAAAATGATCCAAATATTTTTCAAAGGGGTCTATGAAATATGGATAGAAATTTGTTAGATACAATGGAAGATTATTAATTCAATTAAATTGTTGGTCATATTGTGAAAATACACTCTCTTGTTGACACTTCCTTTCAAAATATAGAAGTAATTGATAAAAAATGAACATTAATTGGAATTGGAAGATTGATAGCTCTTGATGTTCATGATTATGATGTGAAACTTCATTTTCCCATTCAGGAAACACATCAATTAAGTGTTTAATACTGTGATGCTCAATATGCTAACACAAAGTATCTAAAAATTGAAAACTAAAAACAGAAAACAAATTTGAAATTAAACAAAATAAATGAAGGAAAAATAACAAAACTGAATTGTAGTTTATACTATTGTACAATTATTTTTACAGCACAATTGAGATCGATTTAAAATAATTTCCTTTTTCACAAGACTTGGTCAGAGTAATAGAATTCGAATGATTTCTAATACCAACTTGTGAATTAAAAAGAGAATTATGACTATGAATAGGAATGAGAGCTTGATCGTCATATAAATCATAGATTGGAATGGTTTCTCGAATGTTTTTTTTTTGTAAGCTGAGGTGGGACTCTTTCTATTACTTTATAGAAAATAAAACAGTACATAGATCCAGAGAAAAATAACTCGCCCGCATGGGGAAACCGAGTATTTAAACCATCTAAAGTTTTTAAGAGCCAACCAGAAATAGAGGGTCCAAAGTCTAAAAATCTTGGCAAGATGAACTAGACAGTCCTGATTACTTCTAATCCTACTAATCTGCATAGAAACATTCCCTTTATCTAAAACATGCAGGAAACTATGTTTAGCAAAATTATGTATTTTCCTATACATATCTGATCTCAGACATCTTCAGTTGCAGGTTGCTAGTGTGCTCCTCCGTCTACGCCCTGATGATCTCCCTTCAACAGCTGATGTAATTCATCCAGCTTCTCCTCTTGTCTTTCTAGAGCAATGTGTATGAACCTCAGCTCCCTACGCATCTCTGGGCCTCCCTGCGCTATTTCTGCCATCTCAGTAGCAACTTGCTCAAGAGTTTTTTCCAATAACCTTTTCATAACCCAATACATGTGGAGCGATTGCTTGAACAAAGACATTCTGCCCCTAGTGTTACCTGGGTCCTGCAATAAGAATTCCCAATCCTCCATTTCTTCATCATATTGGCCTTGTAAAGACTCCTCCTCCAGGTGCTGTATAATTCTTCTGACCTCTGGGTTTGTATTCTTCTAGTAAGCTCTCTCAGCCTGGCGAATTTTCTGTTCTATCGAGCTTCTTTCTTTTTTTACGGGTGTCGTTTCCTGCTTGGAATTCTCCCCTCTGTCGCTTGCGTTCCTCCTCTACCTCCGACCCCTCATACCACCCGCAGCTGCTCTATTCCCCGAACCATTA
The DNA here is from genome assembly GCA_000404065.3 of Pinus taeda. NCBI lineage: Eukaryota > Viridiplantae > Streptophyta > Pinopsida > Pinales > Pinaceae > Pinus > Pinus taeda. Next base: position 133,726 of record APFE030415359.1, read on the forward strand.
ACATTTATTTTCCTGCCGTATCTCCTAACTCGTTCCTCCGATGAGGCTGGATGATCCCTTTTCGCCTGCTGGTTCCTAGCACCTGCAACGTTTCCATGGGCTATATACTTCCTGTGGGATTCGCACCAGGGGTCAGCGTCCGCAGGGTCGTCCTTAATCTCAAAAATTTCTGTTGGGAGCTCCTCATTTGCAATAGTCTTGCCTTTCCTATCCCTATTCTTGTCCGTTGTGCTCTTCGGCTCCTCCGCTGCCCTAGATTTCATCCTAGTCTCCATGGTAGCTCGAATAATGCCACGGGTTATGCTCTGGTGCTAGTGAGAAGCAATTCTACCTCGCTGAATTGTTCCTATCCTGCCCTCTGCGCTCTGAGTTAGGAAAAAGTAGAACTGTGGCTTTTTCTTGCCTGTCTGGGGTTTTATAACATTGCAATCACCAAAGTACGCACCTGAATCGGTATTATACTGCTGTCGATTATTATCCAGGATGTTGCCTCTCCTGGCCATCATTCCCGGATTCAAGATTACCGTCAGCAGATTTGACAAGCCTCTCCATCCTCCTCTCCGATCGCATGTATTAATTATTTCACAGTGGGAATGATCCTGAGCTTTCTTCCTCGCACGCCGTCGGTGAGTCGTTCGGTGCATTCCCATCAAATCACTCTTCTGTCCCAACTGACCTGCATTCATGAATCGGGATCTCCAATCCCATTCACCTGTCCAACTCGTTTCTACTAACGTTCGCGCATGTTGCCTACGCATGATCCTCATTAATAATCCTTGCCAAGTCTAGCCAATACCTACTGGCGCAAATCGATTTCCATTGGTTGTCTACCATGTTGTCTCGTCCTTTACAGCCCCAATTCGCCAGGAAGTCGGCCGCGCGATTCCCATTTCTCCTAACATGGCAAAATAATTTGTAATCAATCCTTATTAGCAAACCTTCTATCTCCTGAACAATTTTGGCTGTCCTCCAACTGTTTGTTATTCGCTCCCAATCTCTTCCATTGCTAAGTTTCTTCAAAATTTCAATCGCAATCTGAGAATCGCCAACTATTTCCAGGCTTGTATAACCATTTCTGATTGCAATCCTCAGTCCCTGGTGGATTGCCCAAAGTTCTGCCTTATTATTCGTCATTTCCCCACCCCATTCCACATAAATCCACCTTACCTGTTTCTGACTGTCGCGAAAAATACCTCTGAAACCAGCATTGCCCAGATTCCCCTTCGATGCTCCATCGAAGTTTAATTTAATCAAGTTATCTCTGGGGTAGATAAACATGTCAGGATTTTGGATTCGATCATTATGCCTGCTACCATGTTTATGAAAAACCATCTCATACTTTAAGTTCAAGTTGTTCAGAATCATCTCCTCGCTTTCCAATCCTCCACATCCTATTTCTCCGCCAAGATTGTTTCCCTCATTAAGCTGACCGCTTGTTTCCATATAATTTCCGGATCTTTGGCTTTGTCCTGAAAGATCCGACGGTTCCTTTCTTTCCAGACCATCCACAGAACGAAACCTGCAATAAGATCCCAAGCTCTGCTAACAACTTTGCATTGAAATTTCTCCTGATTCCAGTGGAAAATGATTGCGTTGATGTCTCTGAGACCCGTCTCCGGTTTACCAAATATCTTTCTTGTATCCCTCCATACTTTCTTAGTGAATGAGCAGTAAATCAGGAGATGGGACCGGTTCTCTTCTGTGTTTTTACAGAGACAGCATCTTGAAGGTCCGCTGAAGCCTTTTTTTTGAATTTTGTCCCAGGTTAAAATCTTGTTCTTGGCTACAAGCCATATGAATAGGGAGACTTTCGGCCACCATTTACTTCCCCATATAGTTTTCCATTCAAGATTCTCCTCATCAATAGCATGTGTCTCAGATAGATAGTATGCCTCTTTGACAGTGAAAGAACCTTTCATGGAGTTCCCCCATCTAAGAATGTCTCTACCCTCGCGGGCTTTAATTTTCCTAGAATCCACCTCCTTCATGTATGCTTCTTGTTTCTCTTGGTTTATATCGCAATCCCATTCACTTGGATTTGTCCATTTTCTCCATATTCCATCCAGTTCATTCTCTTTCCAATAATCTTTGACATGGTTTCGATTTCCCCCTATTTTTTCCTGTAACTGTTGGAATGTTTGAATTCTGCTCATTTTTTCCTTCTGCTGCCATTTTTCCTCCCAGAAATTGGCTTCCCCTCCACCTCGGACTTCCCAGAAAATATGGTTTTCAACAATATCTCTATTCTGTCGGGCAAGGTCCCAGATTTTTGAACCCTTGGGGGTTTCCCTCTGCCTTAAAATGTCGACTGATGTGTTTGGCATATTGTATTTGCGTCTCCAAATGGCTTTCCACAGGTCATTACCCCCCCTTAGCCAACGCCACCAAAGCTTTGCTCCTAACACCTTGTTAAGTCTTTCCGGGTCACGTAATCCCAATCCTCCTTTTTCCTTCCTTTCTGTTAGGTGTTTCCAAGAAACAAGGGCCCATTTTTTCTGATGATTCGTTCCTCCCCAAATGTACTTTCTCATGATTTCTCTAATTTTTGAACAGATACCTAAAGGCACTGCCATTATCGACAGAGGATATATGGGAATAGCTTGGAGGACTGATTTCACCAGCACTATCCTCCCTGCCATATTCAGGGTTCTAAAAGCCCAGTTCGCAACTCTGTTTCTCAGTTTGTCCAAGACTCCTTGTCAGTTTTTCAATCTTTTGGAAGTGAAGTCCAGCATATTCCCCAAGTATTTCATTGGAAACTCTCCTCTTCTGAAGCCCAGCAGTCTTATGAGATGAGTTTTAATCTGTTCCATTGTGTTGAATATAAATACACAGGATTTGTCTCTATTGATCTCCAGTCCGGAGGCTTCAGTAAATAAGTCCAAAATATTCTTCAATTGTCTCACTTCTTTCACAGTTGGTTCCCCGAAAAGCATAATATCATTAACAAATTGTTGATGAGTTAGAGGCAACTCATTACCCCATAGCTTCAAGCCCTTGATTTTGTTCGCTGCCCGTTCTTTTTTAATGTATCTACAAAGGCCTTCTGCTGCCAATATGAAGAGAAACGGAGATAATGGGTCTCCCTGTCTGATTCCTCTAGACGCATTAAATTTTTTTGAGGGAGTTCCATTAACGAGTATGGAGAAGATCGAGGATGAAATTAGACTATGAATCCACTTTACCCATCTCCTACAAAAGCCAAAACTTTCCAGGACCTCTCCCAAGTATTTCCAGTTCAGTCTATCATAGGCTTTCGACAGGTCTAATTTAATCATCATACCCTTTTGGTTTTTCATTTTTAGAGAGTGGATGACCTCTTGGGTTACTACTAGGCCATCAAGGATTTGCCTACCTTCTACAAAACCCATTTGTTCAGAAGATATTAGCTTATCCAACAGAGGTTTCAGTCTTTTAGCAATCAAGGATGTTATTATCTTATAAATGACATTGCATAATGCTATGGGTCTAAACCCATTAGCATCTTATAAGTTATCATTCTTAGGAATAAAAGCATAGAAGGTGGAATTAATAGCGGGCCATACCTTCTGGTTCATCCGGGATTCTTCTATCAACTCTAGGATTTCTCTTCCCAGAAAATGCCAGCTCGCTTGAAAGAATTCAATCATGAAGCCATCTGGACCTCGAGCAGTACCTTTTTTCATGGATTTAACTATTTCTTCTACCTCCTCTAAATTAGCAGCTCTCATCAAAGCATTATTTTGGTCTTCTGTAACTAATCGGGGGATGGCAGAGCATATTTTCTTTATAGCTTCCGATCTGTCTACTGATGGTTCAGCTAAGATATCTTTGTGATGGTCCACCAGCACCTGTTCAATCCCTTCTTGCTCCACTACTCTCTCTCCATTTTGATCTTTGATGGACAATATCTTATTTCTTTGTCTCTGTTGGATCATTGCCTGATGGAAAAATTTAGTGTTTCTTTCCCCTTCCCTTAACCATTTTATTCTTGATTTCTGCCTCCACAACACTTCTTCTTGTTTCTTCCTTTCCTCGAGTTTTCCAAGAATTATCCCCTCCTCTCTAATGCTTTCCTCTGTCCTACCTTCTATGATTATCTTCTATTGCAGAGATTCCATTTCCCCTTCCAGTTTTTGTTTTTCCTCCAAGATATTACCAAACTCCTCCTTGTTCCATTTCTTGATTTTCCCTTTCAATTCTTTATGTTTTAGTTGGAATGTATGCATATTTCCTTTACCCTGGGCTGAGCTCTGTGTCCACCATTCTTCCATCTTCTTAATAAATCCCGGATCCCTTAACCAAAAGGATTCAAATCTAAAGGGCCTCCTTCCACAATTCTTTTTAATATCCACCTCTAGTCTGATAGGCCAATGATCGGAACCAAGGCAAGGCATGATCTTTGCTTCAACGAAAACATCCTTGTTCATAACAGGTTCTGATACTAAGAAGCGATCAAGTCTCGAGGCTATCTAGTTCTTACTCCCCCTCCTATTGTTCCAGGTACAGATTCCGTTGATTGTTTGAATATCAACTAATCTTAATTCATCAATCATGTCATTGAACATACTCATGTATTGATCAACTTTTCTTATCCCCCCTTTTTCTCCTCTAGGGAACGGATTAGGTTAAAATCACCCCCTATAATCCATGCAGGCTCTGGATAGATTCTACGAATTGCCTTCATTTTTTTGCATGAAGTTTTCTTTCTCCCTTGGGGTGGGTGGGCCATAAACCCCTGAAATGACTACTTTTTCTTTGGTTCCTACTATTCTACCAATGCCTGTAAGGATACTGGTCATGCTAGTCCAACCTTCTAGGATTATGTCATTTGGGTTCCATAAGATAGCAATTCCTCCCGCAGATCCAATAACATCTTGCCCCATAACTTCGTATTGGAGCTTATTTTTGTTAATTATTTCTTCCAACTACTGTACTGAAATTTTCGTTTCCTGAAGAATCATAATACTCGGTTTTTATTTTTTCAATTTCTCTTTCATATATCTCTGTTTTCCTTTGCTATTTAGGCCTCTAATATTCCAGCTGATGACAATCATTTAAAACTTTTGGTAGGAGGGGAAAAATACCTCTGACAGAGGTATCACTTTACCTGAGTTAATCAGCGTTTCTCCCACAGTCTGAATGGCTTCGCTCAATGTCTTCCGTCCTCTTTTCCTGCTATTTTTTCCAGAAACGTCCATTCCCATCTGATCATTCTCCTGTTCGCTTGCTATGATTAACTGTTTATCCTTGCTCTCCCCTTTTTTTTCCTTGTACTTTTGAAATGCTTCTTTGTACAATTGTTTTTGTTTCTCTGGTATGAATCTGTTATCCAAGTTTTTCCATTCTTGAATTAGCTGTTTCATGATTTTTTCCTCCTCCACCTCATTTTCCTTCTAGTTCTCCACTTCCATCTGGGAATGCTCTGTCACTATTTCTGACTCTCCCACCACCCTTTCTTCCACTGCTTTCCCCATACTCTTCTCTTTTTCCTTTTTTTCCGTGACTACTTCCATAGGCGTATTGCCAAGCTCTTCATCATCCCCCAGGTTCACTTCATAGTCCTCGTTTTCATTTTGAAGGACATGGAACTTGTTTTGGCTTACTGTATTAAGGGTCTTTTCGTGCGTCTGAGTCTTGGGACCCTCTTTTCCCTGTTTCTTCCTTCTTGAAACTTGTTGAAAATCCCTATCTGCCTCTCCCATTTCGCCTGCTTCTCTTTGATGTGTTTCTTGGCTTTTATCGAACTCTTCCTCCTTATTCAGCGGACATTGTCAATATAGATGGTCGTATTCGTGGCACTTACGGCATCTGAACGGAATATGTTCATAGTCTATTGGTTGTTTCCAGATATCATCATGGTATTCCAGTTCAATAGATTCTGGAAGAGGCTCAGATATATTCATATATACATAGAGCCTAGCATATGAGTTATACTTGCCGCGCTTTGTCGCCTCTGCTATTTTAACAAAGCCCCCGATTGTATTTGCAATACCCTCTAAGATTTCGGGGTCCCAAAATTCCTCTGGCAGTCCAAACAATCGAACCCAGATTGGGGCAGCCAACATTCTTTCATTTTCCGGGTTGTATCTTTCCTCCCAGTGTTTCATGAACAGACCCGCATTATTCATAAAATACGGCCCCTCCTCGAAAACCCTTTCTTTCTCCTCTAGGTTTGCAAAGATAGCTGTAAAAAACTCTTTCGCCCCCAATTTCAGATCTATATGTCCTTTTGGTCTCCATCTTTGGTGAATCCACCTGTTCAGTTCTTTCTCAGTTGGCCAGTACCCTATGAACTTACAAATCAGCGCATGGTCCTTCATGTAGCAGGTGTATTCCTCCAGTTTGTTGTAGGGAATGACATATCTGGGATGTTTTTGGGCCCTCGGAAGACATTTCCCGCCCATTCTCTTTTGCCATAGGTTACCCATCACTGAAGCATTGTTCTCCTTCAGATTCCGCTGTGTTCTGGTAGTACTGGTTTCCCCCGCAACAACATTTTTGTAGGAGGGGATCTCTCCCCTCGCCTGCTGATTTTCCATTTCCTCCTCAGGTCTAGTGTCTTTAATGTTAACCTTATTACTCTGCTGAAAACCTATCAGAAAAACTGTTTAACTCTAAGATTACCTTAGGCGGACTGGAAACCTTACTGCCCGCCGACTGCTGCTCCGCGATTTCCGCTTGCGGCGCTCAGGTCCTGCATTCCCGCTCCATTAGGGTTCCGCCTTCCCTCTCCTTCTAAGATAAAATAAAACCAAACCGAATGGTTTCTCGAATGTTGAAATCATGTGTATGAATAATTGTTTGAAAATGAGAACTGTTTGAAACTATTTCTGAGTTACATTGTTCTCCATTTTCACATGTGATTTTAACTTGCTTATGAGTATTCTCATAAGAAGATAAATCAACATCCTCAATATCATAGTAATTATCATAAATGACTTCAATATATTCATTAGAATTCCCTTCAATCTCATCTGATGTATCAAAACAAGAAGGAATATAAAGCACATGTTCATTAATGTGAGAAGAATGTTCACTAATTATTTCTCTATCTTGATAAAAACAAATTGGCAATTCATTTAGATCAACCTCTTTGTTTTCTGAAATAACATTATTGCAAAGAGGGAATAAATTTCTAGTAGAAAAAACATCAGGATAGAGATAGAAATGAGAATCATTAGCAATGGATTTAAAAGTGTCTCTATTTGAGAACTCTTGTATATTTTGTTCATTGCAAATTTCATATTTAAGATCATTTACATGGCTAATTGTGCTTTCTTGAAGAATGTTGCTGTGTTGTTCTAAATTTGATATTTGCTCATCGTAAAAGAATTCAGAAATTTGTACAACAGATTGTGTGTTATTGGAAACTTTAATCGATGCTTGTACTAGTTGATTTATGCTCTGATTTTCTGAATTTAACACAGTAACTTTTAGATTTCAAAGCAGTATCTTCTCCAAGATTATTGTCAGTGTCTTCTTGCAGTTGATTCACGAATTTTCCAGGGCTTTGCAATATTGGTTTAACATGATTATCATTAATACCATAAGAGGTGTGTATTAAATTTAATAATTTATCATACATGGTCGAAGCCACTTCATCATGATTGATATGCACCTCTATGTTGGAATTCTCAATTATGTTAATATAATTTGAATGGGATTGATCAAAGCTTGTAATAATTCCACATAGATTGTGAATGGGAGGAAGAGAGAAAATATATTCAAACCAATCTAATAATTCCTCTTTCGAAGGTTTGTCTTTAATTTTAAATTTCAGGCAATTTAAATGAAATTGAATGGTAAAATCAATCAAAGGTTCATTTTCAAATCTTCGTAAATATTCGATTTCATCACATACATGTTCATAGTTATAGCCATCAAATTTACAAAGGAACATTGTAACAAATTGATCCCAGCTGTGAATTGAGGCAACTGGAAGAATTTGACACCAGTTTTTGGCTTTTACCACGAATGGAAGAGTAAAGATCCTGCATAAAGTACCTTCATCAATTCCTTAAAAATCAAGAGATGAATTTTTTTTTAACAAATTGAAAGACATGATCAAAAGTAAAAAATTCCTCTTACCATTAAACTTTACCTGAGACAAGAGTTTTACCACTTCGGGTGGAGTATTGGAAGATGCACGTCTAGAAATACAACTCCAAATTAGAAGTTTTAGAGAAGCCATTGTGAAATAAAACTTTTAAAATACAAAAACTCCAAAGGACAAAAAGTCTTTGCCCCTCCTTCTAGTGCCAAAAATGTTGATGCCTCAACATTCATTGCAATAACACCATAGGGGAGACCACCCGGTCTGGATTTTAAAACAACTCCTTTTGCATTTGGAATCTAAGTGGTTCTGACTGGTTTAACTAGGTCTAGTTACATTCTCTCCATCTCCAATGGCTTACAATATGACTTTCATATACCAATGGAGAAGAGACATCAGATCATCCCTCTTGTTAATCAGGCAAGAAAGTGATCCTTAAGTTGATCTGAGGCTCAACCAAGCTACAACTAAAGTTTGCCTCTTTAGGAAGAGGACTTGTAGGATTCTAAATGCAAGCAAAAGGAAATTAAGCCCTAATCCTATCTCGATGAGGTAGATATAGATCTAACCCAACCGAGAGAAAGATATTTAAATGATTTGGATTTAAATATGCCTAGCTTATAATGAATATCAAGCTAATGAAATAGTTCAATTAACTGACATTATGATACCAAAACACATTCTATTTAGAGACCTCTTAACTAAAATGATCAACTAACAACATTTAGAAAGTAGTTCACAAAATGATATTGATTGTTAAATCAATAATTCGAATATTTAAACAATAATATGAGGAAATAGTTCACGACATATCACTATTTGTTAATTCAGTATTAAAAGACAAATTTCTAAGTAAATAATTACTCAGAAATCAGAATTCAACCCATAAGAGCAATGATAAATAATAACATATAATTGAGACAAATTACTCATATTGACAATAGTGCACAAATATGAATAAAATGACACATTCCTACCATCATAAAATGAAACTAGTATTTAAAACAATAGTATTAGAAATACCAATTTATTGAATCTATTTCCCTGACTTTAGTCTCAAATAGTCCTCTACAATCTTTGAACTTTTGTTGTTACAACAAGAGATGTAGTAGTGCATGCTCTGCCTAACATACATAATTTAGAATGCAAAAGAAAAATCCTCAATAATCCTCAGATCTGAGATTTTTTTCTCCTCTCACCTACAACTATAAATCCCTATTCCAGTAGTGTTTTTAGGAGAAGCCCCTCAATAATCCTACAATCTGCTATTTATAATATTTACAAAAATAATTCTTCAACAAGAAAAATTGTTGAAGAGTAAATCTACTCCATCAATTTTCATTGGCCCAAAATTCCATTATTCTATTATTGGAGTATCGTCATTGACTGAGATCTTCTTCTCCTCATCCCTTCAACTGTTTTCCTACAAAAACTAAACAAAACAAAATTAAAATGCAAAAATAAAATCAAAATGCCAAATCTGGAATTAAAACATATACAATCAAAACTTAATTAAATAGTTAATGAAAATGAATCAAATATTTATACTGATGTCTATGATGATCTAATTGGTCAAGGAGAACATTGGTGAATGGATCTCCACTCAAAAAAAGTTGTGGGCAAATGAAAATGCAGAAAATTAAACTCGTGAATTAGTTTTGTTAAAAAATTCGGAGCTTGATCTTCTATTGGATTTTAGACCCAATAAATGATCAAATCTAGAAATGAAACTACTTTATAAATATTCTCCATAATTTTATATTTCCAATGAACTATCTTGGGCTTCATTTTGCTAAGTACAACTCCATTTATGAGCTTCCAAACTTGGTATATTAACATTGCAAGAATGATGGAATTTTTGTTGCTTAGGCTAAAATTTAGAATTTTTTAATTAAAATCTAACTCTAAATTAGACTGCATTAATTAATTAATTAATGCTAATTAATTACATCTACATTATTAAAGTTAATTAATTATTAACATAAATTAATTAATGCAGAAAATGATTTAAAAATTAATTAGAATATAATTATATTATATTTAAAACTATAATTATAATATAGCAACCTTGCTTTCTGGCGAGCTCATGTTGTCCTCTCTAGCAATGTTTGGTCATCCTCTAAGTTCATATTCCTCTAGCTACCAACCCTATCGGGTAAAACTAGAGGCAAGCTCAGATCAAGTGTGGTTGGCCTAACATAATAATTATAATATAAATATAATATATTTATACAAATTTATTAATAAATAAAAAAACTCATTAATATATAAACCAAACACCTTATATGTATTGTGAGTGGGAGGCTTATGGAGGAGTGTGAACGTGGAGGATGGGGAGAGTATGGAGGGATAAGGGGTGTGGTGAGGTGGAAGGGAAGTGACGTGAGGGAAAGGTAAGGCGAGCGAGTCATGAGTTATAAGGTGGAGGAAACTTTATGTTAAGCTTTTTTTTAACCCATCGCAAAATCACAAGTTACAAATTGAAGAGTTTATTGAAATTGTGATTGAAATTGTGATATGTCATATCGCGATATCGCAATCACAAAATTTTTATCGATTTTTTTGGAAGGAAGAGAAGGGTGTTGAAGTGGGGCCAACATGAATTAACAATCTTACAAATTGGACTAAATTACCAAAATTCCAAAACGTGTTTTCATCTGTTGTACAGTTTAGTTGGGTCATTTTGTAGGACTGTTAGTGAAAAATGAAAGAATTAGTAAAAAATAATTGAGAGTTAATATTCACAATGAATGACCATTTTAGTTGCAAAAATTGAAATATCATACATTTATTTACATTTTTTAGTCCAGGCGAGAAAATGATCAATTTTCAAAGGAGTGCCATTTACAAACTGGTTGACCAAATGAGGCGAAACAAGTATCATGGAAAGCTTGTAAAAATTCAAATTCACTGAAACAATCAAAACAAAATATGACGAAAGTAAAAAAAATGGAAAAATTTTAGGATAATTAACTTAATGAAAATCATAAAAGGTTTTTTTCCAAAAATTAATGGAAAGGGTCCTCATTATTTTAAGTAATGGGGGGGGGGGGGGGGGGGTGGTTGGGTTTTCCCTACAACAGAGCCCTGTTCTAAATATACATTGTCGTGTTACATGCCTCTTCCATAAGAACCTGGGAAAATCTTGGTCATATAACATTGCCTTCCCAACCCCAAATATATGTCTGTTCTTCTTCTCTGCTACCCCATTTTGTTGTGGATTTTATGGAGCTATCCACTCCCTTTGGATGTCTTCCTTTGCACAAAATCCTGTGAAGTCATTATCTGTGTACTCTCTCCTTCATTATTTGGGTGAGACATCTTGATATTTTTCCCTGTTGCATTCTCCACTAGAGCTTTAAAATCCTTGAAGTGATCAAAGACCTCATCCTTGGTCTTCAAAAAATAGATCCTGGTTTTCCTGGAATGATCATCAATAAAAGTAACGAAGTACTCATACCCTCCAAGAGATCTAGTGGACACGAGACTGAAAATATCTGAGTGTGTAATCTATAACACACCATATGATTTGCTATCACTTCTTGGGAACACTTTCTTAGCATACTTCCCAAGCACACACCCCTTGCACACACCATCGTGTTTTGTGCCTAATTATGGAATACATGTTATTGTTTCATTGAGCATTCTAAGTGCTCCATGATGTAAATGTCCCATCCTCCTATGCCATATCTCATTTAGGTCTTTCACACTGTCACGCTATTGCTAACTAGTGCCATTGGAGAGTTGAACTGCAACTTATTCATTTTGTTGCTCTGTACCCCAATCTGTTTCACCCTCTTCCAGTTCTAGTGTTTGATGAAAACCTTCTTCCTTACAAATTGGACATCATATCCCCTATCCTATAACTGGGATATTAGAACCAAGTTCATATGCAGTCCTGGAACATGCAATAAATATGTAACACTAGTTCTTGCTCCTGATCCCCTCTCTATGTCAATGGTACCTCTCTCAATTAGAGTGCATTTTTTCCTATTTCCCATTATTATCTGGAAGTCCTTTTTTTCCTCATTATAGATGGAGAAATATTCTCTAAATCCTATCATGTGAGCTGACACTCCACTGTCTATATACCAAACTCCCTGTGAAGCTAAACTAGTTAAGCCAGTAAATTCATTAGAAGACAATTATGTAGCTCCCTGAATATCAAATATGTCCATGGTCATACTAGAGAATTATAGAGAATTTACTGAAGACATCATAAGTATAATTCCATGTGCTAATTCTCTTTCACTCGAAGCTAGTTTTGCTACTACAAAAATAATGCAAAAATAACTATGCCTAGATCTTCTCTATGAATTAACTAATCTGCTTCACCGGAACTGCTTCCTGATTTCACCATTGCCTGCTAGAACTGTTATTGGGCTTTGCAAAATTTTCTTGCCACCTACACTGAAAAATTGACCCCTCTTCTCAGCAATTCGAACTACTTTGGCTTTGCACAAATATGGAGAAATTGTGTTGTTGCTTCCTTTGAACTGTGAATGTTTCCCTCTTCATCTTTGAGTCACTAATTTGTCAAAATTTCTCTAATACTATGTGAAATTTTCCTTGAAATGTAACAAATAGAATTAATTCTTCTAACTAGATTAATTATGCAATTTATTTTATTTACGAAAAATAACGAATTAATCACATTGCAATTTATTCACAATAGAAATTTTGCGAAATAAAATGTTGGAAACTAAGAAATATAGAGCACAAAACAAAAATATGTCACTATTATTTTTAGACAATAGTCCCTGGAAAAACCCAAGGTAGGAAAATTAGTGCAACATATGTGGGTTTTATTATTATAGTACCAACAATTATGAGTACAAAATATGGATCCCCAAACTGGAAATCCACAACAAGGTAATCTGGCCAAAATTATTAGAGAAAATTTTCTCTCTCTCCTCAAGCAATACCAACACAACTTAGCTTTAGAAACTAGCTCTTCTAGAACCCCTACGCAAGCCTCTGTGTTGCTTCTGTGCAACCTGTAACTCACACTCCTGAAAAATACCTATGATCAAGTTGTTCTTCATGTTGCTGACTCTGGAAGAAATTCTCTGGCCCTATGGAAATATTTCCCTGCCTCTCAAAGTTGAATTGACCTGCTCTCCAGCAAAATCAAACTACCTCTATGAAGCTACCTATGTAGTCCCTACGCAGCCTCTTAAGGAATAACTTAACCTCCTACTGCTAACTCTTCGGTATTGGAAATATCCTCTGGACATGCTTTCTCTACTCCCTTACTCTCACGTCCCTTCTGGATCAAACTCTTCTTCCTTGCTACTGTTGGATAGCTCAATATTTCAAGGAACTCACTCTTCTAGTGTGTGTAGATACAAACCCATCGACCTCCTTTTATAATCTCTCATTGGCTCACCAACGACCATGGTTAAAATATTATCAATGAATAAGATCATATCTAAGTTGATCCATGTGAGTTTCTAGAGAAATTTCACCTTTCTTAATTAATTCATGTTAATTAATCATTTTACCTAAGGTGACTTAGGAAAAATTTAATTACTAATTAATTAACTTAATTAAGCCATCTCTAGGTGTTTTTTGCTGAAACTTTTTCTTTGTTCTGGAGTCCTTTTGATTCTAATCCTCTCTGACCAAAGTCAATACTAGAACACCTGTTCGATGCTACCCAACCATCAAAATCTAACAATTTTACCATAACATTGTTGGTTAGTTTGACTATGATATATTACTAGTAGTATTAGGTGTATCTCTTATTTAGCTAAATAAATTATCGAAGGCAAAGGTTGCTAGGTTTCCCCCCAAGTGGGTTTTCCCAGGATAAATCTTGTGTTATCTTTGTGCATTGTGATCTCTACTGTCCTTGTGCATTTGTGGTTGAATTTATGAAGTGTAATTGTTTAATGATAAACTAGAATTACTAAAATAATATCTACATCATTACAAGTAATTATCAGTATTTCAGAAATTAGTGATTCTATCTATTACACTTGAAAAATCAACCAATCCTTCCTTTTCCTCCCAAGTTTTTTTAAACATATATCCCTTATCATTTTAACATAAATATGTATTTCCCGAATAACTTGAAGCAAAGGGATTAAAAAACACACATCCTGATCTCATTAATTAAATCATATTAAAGAAGGACCACTGGCTAATTACTTACAATTAACCTATTTGGATAGGGTGGATGTCTCAATGGAGGAGGTTTCTCTAAATGGATAGTGTCTTACTAAAGTTTAGTAGGAATGTTGCTATTAGTTATAGGAATAGGGATCTCTTCTTCCCTTTCTTCTTCAATATTGATGGGGCTTTGATCTTGTAGCACCTTCTCAAACCTCAAATGAATATCCTACACTTATACAGGTGTAATAATGTAAGTAAGGGAGGGTTGCAACTCAAATTGCAAAGCAGGTTGGGATGGCTTATTATTTGGGTTAGTAGTAGGTTGGATAGTTAATTGATTCAATCAAGGAGGTTAGGTGGATGGCAGTTGCAGCTATAGAGGTTGTGTGTTTGAGGGTTGTTGTTGTGGTGCAACAATCGTTTATGGATAATATTATGGAACTTGTTGTGGCTGCATATTATATTGAGGCTTTGCAAAGTAAACATGTGAAGTCCTGTAATGAAATCCTCTCCAACCCGACTTCCAAGGTTGATTTTGAGCTGATTGTTGGGGCTAACCTTGCCATGGTGCTACAATATTCCATTGTTGTCTAGATAAATATGAAAAAATTGTAGCAGAAGGATCAAAAGGCATACCTTGTGGTCAATGCTACCATGAATTTTTAGTTTCCAGTGAGTAAAGATATTCTACTGATTGATCATCTCCTTGATACACTTCTTTAAGCCCTGGTGAGAATTAACAACTATCAGTAGTATGTTCTTCCATACAAATCACATAAATAACAACATTATCAAAAGGAAAATCTTTCTTTGGGTGCTTCTTCATACATTTAGAACAAAAAATAGAAAGGGACGCCTATTCTTCATGTTGTTTCTTTTTAAAGCTTAAAGTGTCGAGCTGCAAATTGTGTGTACTAATTATATAAGTTTTAAAGTTCTCCAACAAGTTTCCTAATTTAGTCCTAGCTACACCACTAGAGGATGCCTTATATTTCTAAGGAAATCATCTTGGGAACCCTTTCTAGCTCGGATCTCCCCTCAAGAATATCTCCTACATATTTTAGAAATATAATTAAAGGATAATTTAGAGATATACCTGATCCCCATTAAATTAAGCATAATCATAGATTCTTTATAAACACCCTTTAGAAAGAGACTTTTTTGAGTTTCAGGGTCTAGCTTACGTTGTCTAGCACGTTGAAGATCATATAAAAATATTTCTAAATAATCCTCTAAGCTTTCATTCCCCCTTTGCACCATCCTAAATATTTCTTCTTTCAACTTTCTTTCTTTACAATAATCCTAATATTTTTTAAGAAATTATTTCCTCATGCCCTCCTAGGTTGTGATACTATTTTCTAGTAATCCCATAAACTATAGTAGGACAATGTTTGTAAGAGTAGCAGTGAATAGATTAAGTCTTTGTGCATCAGTAAAATAATCCATGCTATAACACAAGAAATCAAATTCAAATAAGAAGTATCAATTCACTTACCAATCCTTGGAATTGTGGGAGTACTGAAGGGAAAATGTTCTTATGTGAACATTTGTAGCGTGATCAACAATCAGAAAACTAAATGTCACCTCTTCCTTTCTTTTTTTCTGGTTTCCTCCATGGTTTGTTTCACCTTCTCCTTCATCCATGTTTTTTCCCCTAAACAAGCTGAATTCGATGTCCAGTGGTGGAAGCTCAAATTCAATAGTTGGGTTGTTTTTAAATGTTGACCCTGCCTCCCATTTAAATTATATTTCAACTTCTGGGCCAGCTGAAGTGGTGGAAACTCTTATTACTACCATCTAATGAATTCTCCCCAAAATTCACTTGAATATTTATCATTCTTCCTTCTTTCTTCCTATCTAAATTATTGCTTGCTAGCAGGTTAGTAGTGTGGGGATTTTGTGTTTATACTGTACTACCTGGAGTATTAAAATTCCCTTTACCCCTACCCTTTTTAATTTTTCCTTGGCTCATACATACCAACATCATCTAAATCTAGTTAGACAAGGAACCCACTAAAGTGGATGCGCATGTTCTTACCTCTCCTCTTATCGTTCCTACCTCTTTGTGTTTTAGCATGCTTTTGGTATTGTAGACTGGGAAATATAAACAAGCATCTAACTAATCAAGACCTAGTTCCTTGACGCCTTCCCGCAAATGATGCCAAAAATGTTGGACAATTTAATTGCTTAAGTTTCTACTCATTAAATTATCAACTTGGGCACGTAGGTTGATGCGGTTCCAACAAAATATATGTAAAGAGGCTTAACTAGTTCTAAATCAATAATCACTACAACATTATGCTATAAACACTCTTTTTAAGAACTTCATTAAACATAGATTCACCCCTCACATGTTGCATAAACGTAAGAATAAAGAATAATCTTAAAATATTTTCTCATTCATCATCATCTTAGATGTGTCTAGCAGGTTTAATAATTTCTGCAACTCAGTAATCAAATGTAAAGATCACACTATGTTGAAAAGAACCATTTACACAAAATAGAAAGAAATCAACTGAGAGTTACCGATCTGATTCCCAGAGTCTTTCAACTTCCCGTGGGTTCATTGGGTTTTCAACTCTCCACACCAAGGGCCCTCACACCATTCCACACAAGATATATCAACACACAAAGTTCAAGAACAAAACTGGAAATGATTAAATTTGTTCTACACAAATCCATCCAAATGAAACAAAGCATACATTCCAATAAATGCTAATAATGTTGTAAGTGAATCCTAGATCAGGGGTCCCTTCTTGACTCGAAGCACTGTAGGAATAAGAGTTTAACTCATAATTTGATTAGCAATAGGGCACTTTCATTAATTATAAAAACCTTATTTAATTCCTCAAAATGTCTCTTGAAATTTTTAAACTCCAATTCACCAAACTGGGACCTGCATGTAAAATTTTCTTTAGAAGATGATTCATCCACTTTTATAATTCAAATTGATAAAAAAAAATTGTAAGCTAATTCTATCATATCGAATATGTTACATAATAATGAGATCATAGTAAGCCATGGGTTTTGCACTCGGGAAACCATACTAGTGGAAATGAAAAATGATTGTAGAATTGAGGCTTCTGTGATCCATCATATTTGTAAAAAGAGCTTCGGCATAAATCACATAAGAACATTATTGTCGACGCGTTTTCGAACCACTAGTGTGTCATCGTCAACTGTCCCTGACTGATGAACCACACTAGTTGGTCTCGAAACGCGTCGACAATATGTTCTTATTTGATTTACGCCGAAGCTCTTTTTACAAATATGAAAAATGATTTTAACCATAAGAGTTTTGAAGTAAAAATGATACTGGACATAGCTATATTTCCATCCAAAACATGGAGTAATCTAGTAATATAATATCCAAGACTGACAAAATAAAGATTGTTTATGCAGACTGTAAGATCACATTGATAATTTTTATAGGTAATACTTGGATTTTTCTTTTTAATTTTGAAAAGAAAAAATAATGTTTTGGAGAATTATGATGGTATCATTCCATCATTGTATCATTTTAAATTGTGCTAATTTGGGAAATATTTTATGTGCTAACATCTCTTTGTTGTTTCAACTTCACGATACATAGTTTACTTGGAGTTACTTATCCTAAATACTCAATAGTTGGATATTAAAACATTCAATAATGTCAACAACAAAATCCCATAATTTGAAACACCATTGGTTAGTATTATCAACCATAATCACTTGTATGTGCACAAGTATTGGACTAGGAATCAAGTAATATTTGAATCTAATCCCTTTCCTTACTAGTCATCCTTGGAAAGTATTTGGGTTCCTCTTTATTTATATTCTATCAAACCTTAATCTTGTCAAAAGATGTTCGAGTGAAGTTTTGTTCTTCTACTTGATTTTCCATCTAGTAAAAAATCTAAGCAAATCATGATGATATTGTTAAATCTCTCTCATTCTTATATACGTATATTCTTGAACTTATTTGAGTTTGGAATTGATAGATAATACTTTAGACCTAAAGAATTCAATATGATTAGTCATCTTTAAATTTATTCACTTGTTATTTCAATATATTTACCTATTCTTGATAATATTCAGAAATTTCCTTTAACTATAATTCTTGTTTCATTTGGATGCTAGAAATTTCTTTCAAAATGTTCCTCTTTTATTATTTCAACTACTTCCTTGTGTATATCTTCAAATATGACAATCCATGCCTTGTGCTATTTAATAGGTTGGTTCATTTGTTGTTGTTGATTTCTTTAATTAAAACCTTTTTCTACCTTAGCCTTTCTTCCAAAAATGAAACCTATGACTTTTTTTTATCTAACTCAAGAGTTCATTTACTATCTAAGCATTTGTGTTAGAAAAAACTCCCAAAGTTAATGTTGTATCTCTTGCAATATTTCTAGTTTCTAACCCTGCAACATTCTAGACAATTACCTACTTTGCTACCTCTTCTTGTGAGGATCCCAATTTCATCTTTTTAAGCCTTCCTTTAATAATTCCCTCCTTGGAGCTATTGAATAAATAATCGCCAAGATGCACAATAGTTTTCTCTACAAGTTCTAATCTATCAACATCAAGAACTACAAGAAACAATTCCCTACTAAGAGTAACAATTGGTGTACCTGTAATATCATCCTGAGAGGTTTCTATCACAATACCTTGATTTGCATATGTTACATCACAACTTCTTCATTAATATTTGAAATTTCTAGTACTGTAGCTTTTTCTCCTCTTATAATCTTATCGTGTTCTTCTTTTCTTTGTTCATAATCTTCTATTTCCTAGGCAAGCTCTTCTTTTTGGCTATATTTTTACCCGTCTTAGTTTTCTTCTCTTCTACAAATAATTTTAGTCTCTCTTCTTGAAAGTCTAATCATTTTTCCCTTTCTTAACTATCTTCAATATTCTTAATCCTTCCTCGGACTTCATAAGTTGTAACACCTCGAAATATATTATCAAATGGACATTTTTCATGCTAATAATACTTATAATATTTGACCATTTTGTAGTGTTCTTTGGTGATCCCTTTGGGATCATGTATTCTAGAATTTCCAATGTACAACCAATGACCTTCAAAGTGGTTTTCCTATTTTCTTGCATGGGGGGTATTAAGTAAAGTATATGTACCAAAATTAATAAGGACAGATGGCCACAATTTCTTTTACAGAGCTAAAGAAAGGGCAAGTCCTAATATTATTGTTTGAAATGAAATCTCTCTTAGATCAAAGTCATTTGGAACATACTTAGGTAACTTGTGAGGCTTTGAAGCACATCCAAAAACTTTGATATTTGTAAATTGCTCAAGAAAATGTTCGGTGGTATCCTGGGTGTCTTGATTCAACTTGGGGGTTGGTTGATAAAAAAATCAATGTATTTAGAGGAATAATTAATTTAGCAAATATATCATAAATATTCTTCTTATACTTTTAATTCCAAAATACACAACAATATACATACATAGGCATTTGAGTGGGAGTCTAGTGCCATTTCGTGAGTGGAAAAGTATTTTGAGCACAAACAACATCAATTAGGAAAGAAGACACTAAAAGCCCTACTCCATAACTAGGTGGAAACTCATGTAGTGTTTTAGAAATTTGAAGAATATTTCAAGATAAAATCTAGGCCCATTCGAAAATTTTACTTTTTTCATCAATTTGGTAAACAAGAGGTACCCATTCTAGTTTTAAAAGTTGGGCATCCTTTTCACCATATAGTCTATACAACATAGTAGCAACAAACCCATAGGGATTTTTGAAATACTAGATTGCATAGAATCTATTATAATTTTCCTTGAATGCATCTGATTCATACCACCAATATTGTACCATTTCAACCATACTCAATTGCTAAGCTTGGAAATCCCCCCAAAAAATTGTTTGTTTAAGCTAATTTCAGGTTGCTTTAATTTTCACATACAAGTTTGTCTTATGGTTTGAAAGATTCTATTAATTGGTAGAATTCACTTACCACTGCGAATGTTTGAATATCAATGTGAGAAAAAACCCATTGAATCATTTCGTAACAAGGAACAATTGCTAACTTGGTAACTAGATGATAAAGATCAATTTTTGTTACATTAGCAAATGCTACCTTGTCTATATTGTCATCTTTCTAGAAAATATTCATTCCTAAAAACTTTATAAATATGTCCCTAGCGTAGGCATCCTCTACCTCCAATATAATGACTCATATTTGAGAAAAATCCTATATTGAGGTATCTGACATTTAGATTGGTTTAGTGTAATACAATAAAGGGTAAACCGGATGTGTAGATGTTAATATCAAATGATATGAAATACAAAATCCAAAGAAAGTAATGTAACTTGAAAAAGGGTGAAACAAGATGTCCAATATCCATATATTCCACATCCATAACAATAAAATGCAATGGAATGAGAATTAAAACAAAAATTCTGATTTTATATGCTAGGTCGATTTTACACGTAATATAAGACTAAGCCCATAATCTAGATAAAATGGTTCACCTTGTGAAAAGAGATATTTGAGATCTAGATATCTTTCATCTGATATAAAGGAAATTAATGGAATAAATGAATTTCTAGATCCCTGGATCCATATGACACGTTATCTAACACATCAAATAACACATATTCTTGGATACAATTTCCACGTCAAATGGGTTTATAATAATTTAAATGAGAAACCAAATTAATGTTCCATTTTAAGATTATCGTATCTAACATGAAGTGCTAGTGGAATTACGGGTTTCCACAATTGAATCCAAAATATGTTATAATTTATAACAAATTATAAGCACGAAACCCATACCCGAGATGGGATTTGACATTAAATTCTAGATCTGAATTAGTGTTTATGCCACATGCTTTGATGATAAAAGCTAGTCCATATATATGATATTTGGATGAAATGACTTTGTGATAATAAAACATGACACAAATAAGCAATTTAGTGAATTTATAATAAGAGAGAAAGATAAGATCTTACACCTTGGATTGATTGGAGTTGTAGATACATCTAACAAAGTCTCATTGGCTCAATAACATCAAGGCCCCAAGAATTTAAAGAAGCAACATCCTCGCAACAATAAAGAAAACAAGGGTCCCAAACCCTCTTAGCCAACTCCTACTCCTAATGGTCATAAAGTAGCCAAGACAAAAGGTAAGATGGCTGAGAAACATTTTAATTTTTGTGGATGGGATGGTCATATCAAGTTTATAATTTTCAAGAATATGGAAGCCCTTGAACTAATAATGAAGAAGAAGAACATGTTTTGATATTTTTCCTTTAACTCTTATTCAAAAACTTAATCTTGTGGGAATAATCACTAGGGGAGTTTTGCGGTCTAAAATGGGCCTCCTAAGGAAATTATAAAATAATAGTGGAAATAATAAAATAAGATTAGATTGTATCATCATTTTTTAGAAAGAAAAAAGAAAAAACTATTTCTTCAACTTGTATTTTCAACTTATCTCCCTATGGATTTACTCAATTTTTTAGTAGAAACACTCGTTGGATGCAAAATTTGATTTTTCATCCAAGGAGTACCCATGTTGCATACTTTTGATGGACCTTACTACACAAAAAATGAGAAATACATGAAAAACGTGATTATAACACACTTTTTCATGTATTTCTCACTTTTCGTGTAGTGGGGTCTATCAAAAATATGCAATAGGGGCATTCCTTGGATGAGGAGTTAAATTTTGTATCCGATGAGTACTCCTGCTCGAAATTTGAGTAAAATATTAGGGAGATAAGTTGAAAATATGAGTTGAAAAAGTAGTTTTATTATTTTATTATTTTTTAATCTTTTTATTTTTTTACTCCAAAAATGGTGAATCATCCCCCATGGTTGACATCATCATCTTGAATCCTATTGGTTCTTATAAAGTTTATTTTGGGTGTACATTTTTCTTAGGAGACCCATTTTAGACCTCCCAAATCCCCTAATAAGCTTTCTGCCTCCAATTTTTCTTTCAATGCAACATCTACATCTTCTTCCAATAAGTGGTTTATTGATTCTAGAACATCTTATCATATGGTTAAGCATACAGCCATGTTTTCTACTCTTCATGTACGTAAACCCAACTAACTATTTGTTTGAAACAATTTAGTGACATAAATGGCCATTTTAATGATGTGTTATGTGTTCCATGTCTTTCCTCCAAACTTCTATCAATGTATCAAATCATTCATTTTGTTGAAGGAGAAATAGTAGAATTTCACCTCACTAAGTTGCAATCAAAGATTTAAAGGATCATAGGCATAATGTAGCAACTATAATTGTTGGTGATATCGCTATATTGTATAGATTTGAAAAAATTTGGTCAATCTCTTCCCTCTATATTTATTTCTCATATAAATGATGTGATCAAACTTTGGCATGAGTGTTCAAGTCATATAAACTATATTTCATTCCAATATCTACGTAAACAAAATATGGTGCCCATCTTCCCCTTGTTTCTTATAGATATGTTTTTTTTTTTTTTTTGGTGTTCTCAACAAACATCATTGAGATAATTTTGGAAAACATCAATGCCATTATAGGTTGTGCATAGTGATTTGCACGGTCCACTTCCTTATGTTTCTTTCTTTGGGTTTTTAATATTTTTTAAGCTTCATTGTTGAGTTTTCCAAATGCACTTGGGTTTAATTCTTAAAACTTAAAAGTTTATTTTTTAGTACCTTTTTGGACCTTAATGACCATGTTAGAAAAATATATATAGTGAGTGTGAATATGTCAATTGGATTTTTCTTGAGTGGTTGGGAGAAATAATTGTTATCCTCCCCATCTAGGTTTGTTTCCCGCAAGTTACAGGTTGAACTTATATAGAGTATATTATTGTAATCCCTTTAAGTCTTACGTAAATTTTGGTAATGACTTCAAGCCTTGTAGTTGGATGGACTTGAGCCCTAAAGAATATATTTCCTTTTCTTTTCAATTGGATGATAGGGCATTTTGTTACATGGAAAAAAATAATGGGGGTGAATATGGAAACACAAAATTGGACATTTATATATGGTATCAAAATGCAACAAATTGTTCCATACACACCAAAACAAAATAGTGTCATTGAGATAAATACATGTGCAATTAAGGGAAATGGTTAAGTACATGCTCCAATCCAAGGAACTAAGTCCTTTTTCTTAGGAAAAAAGGAAAGCTATAAATTGTACAAATTACATCATTAATTATTGGAAATTAATATTAATACTTAGAGGTGGGTGTAAATAAGTATTAAGGATAATTTAAACATTTTTTGCCATTTTATAATTTCCTTTACTTGGCAACCATAAATGTGAGCAACCAACAACAGATTATGCAATCAACAATTTCAAAGATCACATGAACATCAAAACAACACCATGAGCATCATACACATATGAACACAATGATTTAACGTGGAAACCCATAAAGGGAGAAAACCACCAATCTTATTTGTTATGATGTAAATCTAAAGCCACCACTTTTGATTACATCAAGTTTATGAGCACCCATTCACAAGAGGCGCCAACCTTAAAGTTGTTTTGCTGGCCCTAACCAACAAGAAGCACTAACTCCCTAATTTGCAAGCACCCACATGCAGGAGGCACCAACCCCATATTTGTTTCACTGGCACCAACTAGCAGGAAGTACCAACTCTCTAAT
This sequence comes from Pinus taeda, assembly GCA_000404065.3. Classification (NCBI taxonomy): domain Eukaryota; kingdom Viridiplantae; phylum Streptophyta; class Pinopsida; order Pinales; family Pinaceae; genus Pinus; species Pinus taeda. The sequence goes on from APFE030415359.1 coordinate 157,497, forward strand.
TGTTTTTATGGCACCAATAAGTAGGAAGCACCAAGCCCCTTATGTGTTTTTCTCACACCCACTAGCAGGAAGCACTAGCTTCCTCTTTGTAGACATATGATTAGCTTGCAGGAAGCACAAAATCCATCTTTATAGACATTTAATCAAATTCCAAACATCAACTCCTTGATTTTGCAAGAACCGACTTGCAGGAGGCACGAACCCCCAAGTTGTTCTTCAGAAACCCACTTAGATGGAAGAATCAAATTACCGATGTGCAGGCATCAACCTGTTGTCCATAAGAACTTACTACTCACTGCAATGGCTCTTACTAAGCATGATTCACAACCTTTGTTTTCTTTATCTTCTTTGATCTCTTGATGTCATACATAACCTTTATCAACACTTTCCCTATTCTTCTCCTTAGTAGCCTTCACTCATGCTCTCTACATCATCATTCTCATTCATTCAACCTCCTCTTCATCACGTGCTAAAATAACTCTTGACCTTTTTTTCTCCACATGCTTAAATAATCTTACTCAATAGGTCACTTTACATCCTCCTCTTAGACACACTCACTTGCACACTATTGCAATTCTCTAATGTCTCTCTCTACAAACCATTGTTTTGTTCACCCCAGTTACACACGCTCGATGCAGTCTTCAATACAATGCATAGGGATCAAAAGTGACTTTCATTAATTCATTGCATAGCATAAGAATGAGCAACATTGAATTGCAACTTTAGAAGAGACTTCAATACACTCATAGAGCTTAAGAAATACTTCATTATGGATTACCTTGAATAGGATCAAAAATATTGTTCAACTCACTACCTATGTCTTAGCACAATAGCCCATGCTTTAGTACAGTCACCTATTTCTCGAGGAGCATCTCCATTAATTCCTTCATGGCATGAGTAGTACCTTCATTTAATTGTGCATGGCATTACGAGGGTCTTTTGTACACATTCTGGGCTCAATGACTATCTACCATACTACTCGCATATCAATTCCATGTTCATCAAAATGTGGCTCTGATTCTACTGGTCATGGTCCTCTATAGGCACACTTGATTATTTTTCTCAACTATCGTCTTAACTAAAACTTGAGGTTACAATCCCAAATTTGAATTATGGCACACTCTCAAGCATTCAATCCTTTGTGTATGCGACTAGGTGTTGATACCACCTGTTAATGGTGGGAGGTTCTTAACTCCACCAAAAATCCAAATCCCTATGCCCTTGTCCATGTGACTTGGTGGTGAGACCATGGATAAACAGCTAGAGGCACATAACTCAATAGTTTGATAATAGCTTCCATGCCCAAGTTTTGTAACCATAGTCTTATTGCGCTCCCACCCATCCCAATATCCCACACCCTTAACACTGTAGCACCTCCACAACAAATGCCTGAAGGCTAGAACCATGCCTCATCAAGAAGGTGTTTAACTCAAGGGTTTGAGGTCTAGGCGATTTTAAGCTTGCAAGGAGACCAAAGGCCTAAATACCTTGAATGGACTAAATACCTTGAGTCTGGGATAGGTCCCACACTGATCTGGGTGCCTAGGACCTTTCTCCTTGCATACTTCTAATTCCACCTAGACTGGGTCCCATGCCAATCTGAGGCATTTCTTAGCAAACACCTCTGAAAGTCCAAAAAGGGCCTAGTCTAGGAGTCGGGCCCATTGTTCCATCTCTCTTGAGATTTTCTATTTTTCTCTAATTATCAAAATTCCATAACATGAAAAAATACCACTAAACATAATCCCCTAGCGTATACTTTGAGGTCATGCGACATCAGCTACTAATGCCACTGCTACAACATGGTTGTCTCTGAGTGGTGCCACATCTCATCTAGATATGGCCCACTTGGCCACATGAAAACTCCAAATTAGCATGCCATGTGTCACTTTCCCAACATGCCATTTCATCAATGTGCTAATGCGTCTGCCACTTTGGCCTCCACATCATCCTAGTCAGCCAATATGATTTTACCATCTATCCTCACGTCATTGGTCCATTTTGTCAACTTGTTTCCAATAGGAATCACTTGTAAGGAAGAAGGGGACTCACGGCCTGGAGACTTGGTTTTGCAACAAATTCCTTTGTTAATTGAAAATAGCTCAAGGCAAGATTTCGACATTAAGTGCCCATTGTCCAAGTTTTCATCCCCTAGCCTCTGTCTCATAGCTTGGCATCATGCCAACACAAAATAATACATTGCTCAAACCTCCGGGGTAGGACATGAAATTCCACATCTAATGATGGAGATATTTTCATCTCCTAGCTCTCTCTTGTGGCCCACTCCACCACTTCATTAAAATCTTCCTCATTATCCTAGGGTGAGGAACATGAATATTCACATTTGTTGACAACCTCTTCTCTATCTCCTAGGGCCATTAACCTTACCACACTCCAACACTTGTCATGACTTGACCTGCCTAGGGAGAGACATGAATATTTACGTTTTTAGATGACATCTTCTTTGTCTCATGGGATTGTCAACCCCATCATGCTCCACTAACGCACATGTGATGACTTGACCTTCTCAAGGCGGGATGTCAGATTCTTCAATAGTCATTAGGAAAAAAACCATATCTTGGGCTTTGTTAACCACAGGACTATGACTCTCAATGGCAATCCCCCACAATGAAGAGTCTTAAGGCATGAATGGTAAATTTATCATCTAATGATGCAGATAAAGTCTGTCTCATGGCTCCATCAATTGCACGATTGTTTCCTCCACGACACAATGTTTCTTTAGGCTCCCAAGGCACAATGATGTGGCCTTTGGTGGAACCATGAGGCCCCAAAAAGCCTGCTTGAACTTCAACTGGCCATAACTCCTTATCCCTGGGGAATTTCTCAGGCTACCATATACCACTAGAAAGGTATTTCTGAGTCCTATCCATCTAAACACATTTCAGGAGATTTTGAGTTGGTTTGCTGAGGCAAAAAAGACTTCAAAGATATAGCCTCCTTTTTTACCTAAGCTAGGAAGCAACATCCATTCAATACTCTAACCAAAGCTCAAACCTCAAGAGGCTCCTTACTAGAGCTCCATAACTAAGCTCCAAATCCAACTGGTTAGTCAACATAATTGATCACTCGACCCACATGCTTAATCATTGCCAAATCTCCATTCCAATAATCTCCATGGAAACAATCATCTCATTCATGCACTAAGGTTGACATTAATTCCATCACAACAAATTCCAACTTCCAAGCTAGCAATCTTAACAATATCCCCCTTTGGAATTGATGGAACTATCCAACAAGCACAAGTTGTGTTGTCATTCTCCCCTTGAAATCAACGGAAAAATGGCTACATCTCGTAGAAATTAATAGAAATTTTCTACTACTGACGTATTCGAACTAAAAACAAGAGAATACAAATTTCCTCTACTATTCTGCGGAATGGAAATCATGATTTAGAGACACATGTAATGACATGCAACCTTGAAAACCACAAGAACATAATGATTTATAGAGGAAACTGATTGGGAAAAACCCCTTTTCTTCTTTTCATTAATCAGATGAGAATGAGAAATTATTACAATGTCTTGCTTCAACTCTAAATCACACCTTGCACTATAGACTTGTTCTCTTACTGACTATCCTGTTCTGGCCAACACTTAGCCAATTCAAGGCCCCAACTTTCTCCTATTTCCTTGTGCAATCTTGGAGGAAAATAGATTTTAAAGATAATAATTTCTTCCTATTTTCTTGTACAATTCCCAAGGAATGATTCACCTGCTTAATTGCCAAGCCTATACTCTCAACTAGTATACAATTGATAATTACAATATACCTTTTGCTCCACTCCAACTAGGCAATTCGAATTCCATGAATTTCTGGTATTTTTTAGTTGATTGACTAGTTTAACTAGGAGATAACTGAGTTAACAACAATTCTACTACTCAATTGACCTTCAACTGACTCAACTAGTTGCTTGATCTCAGTTAATTGAGTTCAACTAAAAATAACTGAACTAGATTGCTAAATTTTAGCAATCACTACATGCACAAATCTACTTCTAGCCTATAACTCAAATATACTAAGATAACTAGTAGACAATACCATGTCACACATGCTAACTACAATCCAAGTCATCCCGATGATGTGGAAAATCGAATCACTAAATTTGACTAAGGGACAAGTAAAATTTAATAGTTCTTGCTACAATTTCTAACACTCCCTCTTAACAACAAAGGGATTTTTCACCACCCCTATCCTACACCTGTGGAATTCAAATTGCCTCTTTGCAATGCCTTTTTCAATATATATGCATCTCGCTCCTTAGTTGGAATGTAGTGTAGCATCATAATTCTCCTATGCACAAAATCCCACAAGTGATGGTACCTCATATCAATGTGCTTGGACCTGTAATGAAATACTGGATTCTAATAGAGTTTGATACAACTCTAATCATCATAGTAATTCACTATTAGATTGATCTCCTGATTGGAAATATCAACAAGTATTTTCCTCATCCATATTGCCTCACATGTTGCTTGACTTGCAACCATGCATTCAACCTTTGCTAAGCTGACTGCCGCAAACCTCTCTTCCCTGCTATACCAAGAAATCGATGCAAACCCCACACTGAAGATAACACATGGAGTACTTTTCCTATCTAATGGACTCCCTTCCCATTCTGTACCATTGAAGCCTTGGAGCTTCACTCCCTCTGTCCTCTTGTACCATAACCCATACTTAGTTATGTCTCTAAGGTACCTCAAAACATGATTTGTTTCCTTCCAGCTTGGTAGTCTTCACTGTGGCTTGACTCAGCTGATTAATTTCATATCATATGTCAGGCCTTGTGTTCACCAGATAAATCAAGGATCCCACAAGTTATCTATAGATGGTAGCATTTACTATCTCTCCTAAAGAAGCAATCTCCTTCCTCTAGTTTGTACCTAGAGGTGTGTCCATAGGCTTGTAGTTCTCCATGTGAAATCTCTAAAGTATTTCAGAGGAATAATTCCGCTGACTCACAAATAGCTCATCGTCACCCTTCCATACTTCCTTTCCAAGGAAGTAATGCATCAAGCCCATGTCTTTCATCTCTAATTATTTTGCAAGGTCCTCCTTGCAAGAGTGGATCAACTGCCCATCCCCTATAAGTATCAAGTCATCAACATACAAAGCTAAGAAAAACAACTTGACATCTACCACAATGCGATAGAGCTTGGCATCTGCTTCCCTTTTGGTGAAGCCAAATCCACTGAGATATGTGTCAATGTGAGTTTACCATGCTTGGGGCACCTATTTGAGACCATATAGGTCTCTCCTGAGTCTACACACATGTATCTCTCTGTCATATATCTCAAATTCCTCTGGTTTCTCTATGTAAATGTCTTCCTCAATAACATCATTGAGAAAGGAAGTCTTCACATCCATCCGGTGGATCTTCCACCCCATGTGTGAAACTAATGCTAGAATGGTTCTGATTGAGGAATGTCTTTCCACTGTGGAAAATGTTTCCTCATAGTCCACTCCCTCAACTTGAGAGAAGCATTTGACTGGAAATATGGCCTTGTACTTCTTGATGATCCCATCAGTTGTATGCTTCACTTTGTAGATCCATATGGAACCAACCACTGAGTTGTTCTTTGGTCTAGGAGACACCTCCCATACATTTTTTTTCATGATGGAGTCATGCTCCTCAACCATGGCATCAACCCACAGTAGTTGAGAAATTACTTCCTCAAATGAAGAAGGATTTGTCTCAATGAGTTATGTCATGAGAGCCATATATCTAGTGTATCTCTCTAGTGGCCTCCTATTCTTGCACTGATATGTAGGATCTCCCACATACTCCCGTGCATCTTGTACCAATCTGTCAGCGTCTCTGGTTCTCTTCCTCCCCTCTCTGGAAGATTCTAGTTGAGTGGGTTACTCCACTTGGCCTCCTCTTTACTGCTCCACATCATCCTGAAGCTTTGTTTGAGGCTCCTCCTTAGGAACTATAAGCTCCTCCTCTAGTGGGATACTTAGCTCTCACTTTAGAGAGCATCTCATAGCCTTATCCTCATCAAATTTGACATCTCTCCTCACTATTGTCACCCTGAGTGAGGGAAAACACACCTAGTAATTATGTGGTGTCTCTATGTATCCTTAAAAGAGTCCCATCTTAGTTGTAGGCTCAATTTTTTTCCATTTATCCTTGGAGACATGACAATACACAATAGCTCCAAAAATTCAAAAATGATATACATCTAGTTTCCTCCCAGAGAAAGCTTCTTCGGGTGAAATCTTCTTCGAGTGTGATCATGACAAGTATTCTATGAGGTCTCCTATTCTATGAATAAATTGTGGTGTTGCATGTTTTTTCCCATAGATTTAATGGCATCCCTTGATCATTCAACATGCCTCTTGCTACTCCCACTATTATTATGTTCTTCCTTTCAACCACCCCATTTTGTTGTGGGTTATGGGGTGATCTTAGTTCTCTTCCAATCCCCTGAAGCTCCTCCTATGGTGGGATACTTATCTCTCACTCTATAGAGCATCCATAACCTTTTACTCACCACATTTTACACCTCTCCTCACCATTGTCACCCTGAGTGAGGGAAAATACACCCAGTAATTATGTGGTGTCTCTATGTATCCTACAAAGACTCCCATCTCAGTTGTAGGATCAATTGTTTTCCTGCTATCATTGGAGACATGACAATACACAGTAGCTCCAAAAATTCAAAAATGAGATACATTTGGTTTCCTCCTAGAGAAAGCTTCTTCAGGTGTGATCATGCCAAGTATTCTATGAGGGCGTATGTTATCTGAATACACTGTTGTGTTGCATGCTTCTGCCCATAGATGCAATCACATCCCTTGATCATGCAACATGGCTCTTTCTACTCCTAATATGCTTTTGTTCTTCCTTTCAACCACCCCATTTTGTTGTGGGTTATGGGGTTCTATTAATTCTCTTCTAATCCTCTCTTTGGCACAAAATTACTTAAAGGTGTTAGAAACAAATTATCCTCCATTATCATTTCTCAGGGGTTTCAATTTCTGACTAGACTACTTTTCAACCAATGCTTTGAATTCAATGAATTTTGAGAAAACTTCATCCTTATTCCACATGAAGAAGATCCAACATTTTCTAGAAAATTCATCAACAAAAATTACATAATACATGTGCTTTCCTATAGAGGCTATAGAAAATGGTACACATACATCAAAGTGGACTCACTCTAGGATTTTCTCCAGCTCTATTATCTCACCCTTGGAAGTTGGATTTGACATATTTCCCTAATGTGCATCCCTTGTAGACATCACGTTGCTCAAGGGTGCATTTCAGGAGACCAGTGGTAATCTGTTGCATGATTTTTAATGCTCCATGGAGTAAGTGTCCCATGTGCCTATGCCAAATTTCTCCAACATCTCAACTATGCACACTTTATTCCTTGCTACTCAGTGCAATGCAAGCTTCCACCTCAAGTTTGTATAGGTTCTTCACACTAACTCCAATTTGTTTCACGTTCCTAGTGGCTACATGTCTTAGAAAGTCTTTCCCTTTACTAAAAACAAAATCATATCTTTTATCCTCCAATACAACTACAAAGATCAAGTTCTTATTCAGCCCAAATACATACATAACATCTTTTAGATGAATATGGGAGTTGGACTCCCTATTAAAGGTTATGGTACCAATTCCTTTGGTACTATACCACCCATCATCCCCAAGTTCTATATGCATGTAGAGATCCTTCTCCTCTTGGCTATTAACGAATTCTTTGCATCTTATCATATGGAACAAGACACCTAAATCTAGATACCACTCACTCCCCATTATAGTGCTTACCATGCATGTAATTAGGGTGAAATCTAATTTTAATTGTGAGGCAAGTGATTCACCTCCTACTCCTCCTGAAGGATTCTTGTTAGACTTCTTATGCAGACACTTTGTTGCATAGTGCCCATATTCATGGAAGTGAAAACATTTTATCTTGCTTAGGTCCTTCTTCTTTCCATTGTTCTGGGTAGACTTTGTCTTGCTTTGGGCCTTCTTTCCATTAGCTTTCTTTCCCTTCCCAACCAAGGTAAAATTATCTTCCTCCTTAGCTTTAGATGTTATTCCATCTCTTGTGTTCCACTGAATTTCTTCCTACACCAAATCGGACCAAAGTATTTCCCAATTTGGCAATTTGTCCCTTCCATTTACAGAGTCTTGGTAGTTGTGCCAAAATTTTGGAAGGCCTAGGATAGCTAGGGTTACTAGTTCTAAAGAGGGTATATTTTCTCCAACTCCTCCAAGCTCATCTCGACACTAGGTGAACTTGAAGAGGTAATGTGGAATGGTTTCATTTTTCTCCATGCATACGTTTCTGAGCTTGTCCCTCAATGCCAATTTCCTAGCATCACTGTTATTTTTGAATAATTTAGTGAGGGTCTTCCACATAATAATTGGAGTCCATGTAAATTTGAGACTATGTGGTCTCTCACACCCTCTAGGATGATCCTCCTGGCTTTTTTGGTATCCTTCTTCCATTGTGCAAGTGCTTGTACATCAAATGTTCTTGGTCGTGGAATGTCAATTTTGGTGTATTCCAACACTCCATTATCATTGTGTATTTAGTCCATTTTTCCCTTCCAAGCTATGAAATTTGAGGTTCCCTCAAGGGAATACTCCAATCTCAATCCGTTGAAATACATTTTCTCGCATGGAAAAAAATTGCTTCACTGAATCTTCAAATCAAAATCTCTGAAGGAGAATATTGATTGACTAGTTTCTAGTGAGATTTCTGTTGTGATACCATGTAGAAATTAATATAAATTTTCACCTACTGATGTATTCGAACTGAAAATAATATTACACAAATTTTCTCTGTTATTCTATAGAATGGAAATCACAATTTAGAAACACATGCAATGACATGCAACTATGAAAACCACAAGCACACACTGATTTACAAGGGAACCCAACTGGGAAAAATCCCTCCACTGCTTTTCATTAATCAGATGAGAATGAGAAACTATTACAATGTATTTCTTCAACTCTGAAGCACACCCCGCATTGTAAACCTATTCTCCTTCCAAATGTCCTTCTCTAGCCAACACTTAGCCAATTAAAGGCCCCAACTTGCTCCTATTTCCTTGTACAATCCTGGAGGAAATTATCTCCTAAAAGGTAGGTATTTTCTCCTATTTTCTTGTGCAATTCCCAAGGAATTCACCTGCTTAAATCCCAAGTTTGTACACTTAACTAATATACAATTTATGATTACAATGTGACTTTTCCTCCACTCTAGCTAAGCAATTCGAGTTACATGCATGTTTGGGCTATTTTTAGCTGATTGACTAGTTTAACTAAGAGATCACTAAGTTAACAACAATTCTACTACTCAACTGGCCTATAACTGACTTAACTAGTTACTTGAGTTAAATTAATTGTGTTCAACTAAAAATAACTGAATGAGATTGCTAAATTTTAGCAATCACTACATGCACAACTCTACTTCTAGCCTATAACTCGAATTTACTGAGTTAATTAGTCGACAAGGCCGTGTCACACAGGTTAACTGCAATCCAAGTCATCCTGATGATGTGGAAAATTGAATTATTAAATTTGACTAAGGAACGAGTCAAATTTAGCCTTTCTTGCTATAGTTCCTAACACATCCACCTCTTTCCTTATGTTCATCTCCATATGAGCACCACTATATGTTTGCTCACTCTCCCCCTTGAAAACAAATCTCTCTCCTCACGGGTTTATATATCTCTCCTTTTCTTTTGAGGATCCTATGGTGAGACACTCCCTTCTACCTATGCATCTTTTTACGAATCTAGATTGCAAAGGGTACTATTGTTGTTAATACTAATTGTTAATGATGCAATTTTTGGCTAAGAAGGAGAATTTTTTCCCTCTCTAACATCAATATCAAGGGATAAAAATTCCAACAATTAAGGACAAATGTCCTTGTTGATTCTTAGGCTATTGCTTTTCTCCTCCCAAGAGACTATAACTAGCTACTCAGTTTTCCATTGTTGCTGTAAGATCATTCTCCTCCTAAGGTTATGAGATCATCATGCCCCATCTTCCAAAACATCTCTTCTCCTCTTGAGATAATGACCATGAAAACTCCAGGAAAACTCGCAGGAAAATTGGATGATGCACCAGGAAAACTCCCATGATATATTCTCAAAAAGGTTTTTTCAATATACAAAAGGTTGCTGCAACTGAATCAAAGACTATCAATTGTCGTAGAGATCCCAATTGATAACCAAGGAACATTAAAATCTATACCAATTGTTTTCACGAACTTATGACTATTAGGCATAATCAAATATGCCACTTAAATGAAATAAGAGTACATCATATAAGATAAGTGGAACTTTCATTTCCTAAGCAATCAATTCTTCCTGAGACCAGTGGATGATGCCTAATAATATTGAATGTACAAATCCCCTTGACTCTATGCACTCTCCTTCTCTTTGATCTCCTACCATGCAACTTACCTTGCTTCTACTTAAGAGTTGTTCCTATGGACTTGACCTTAACTTTAGGCTCCTTATCACTCCACTCTTCTACTACAACCCAACTTCACTATGAAACATGAAACGTTGCACTGCACTCCCCCTTAGACCATGTTGGCTACATTTTCTCTTCCTCCTGTAGGGTTGTTATATACATATAAATGAATCCATTTTAATAATATCAAATGGAATCAACATTACCTCAAACATTCATATGAACCATGCTGTATATCTCTTCTTGTTTTCTGAATCTAAATTTGGCTTCACTTGAAGCCATTCTCTTCCTTTTAATGAAGAGAAACTGAGGATCTACTCCCCATGAGTAGATTATTCTCCTTTTTCTTGCATACCTTCATATGTTGAGTCCCGATGGGAGGATATCCTTCCAATTTCTTTTTCAACCTCCTCTTAGTTTCATCAAGGCTACAGAAGGATGAATTGCAATTCCCCTCTTTTTTCATCCAAATATTCTTCCACCATTTTTGATTGGTCTATGCTGGAAGATTATTTTCCCCACTCATTCTTTTTCTCACCCAAAATTTATGAACATTGCAGCTAGTATTTTTATAAGAGTTCACCATCGGAATTAAAGGATCATACCTTTTAGTTTTTCTCTAATTTTTCTTAAGTGAAAAATCAACTCTTTGTTGATTCCTTTCACCTTTCAGCATGCTTCAATTGCATTTAATACTAAAAGAAAACACATCTTCCTCTTCTATTTTATTTCTTCTCATATTCAATAGATGAGCTGTGAATTTTTGTTGCACGATCTATTAGGGATTCCTCATATTTCTGTATCCGAACTTTTCTTCCTTATGCCCAAAGTTTCCGTAGTTGTAGTATTCAACATTTTTAAGAAAATAAGAGAGGGATTCTCGCCTAATTCTCTGTTGTTGATATCATGTCCTTTCCTTGATAGATTATGAAATCTCTTCTGGATGCCACTCAACTTGCCTTGATTTCTTACACACCATCTACATTCTATAGATTTATGTCCAAAATTGTTGCAAGAAAAGCAATAGCCATTAAAGAACCTTTGGTGCCAAGAAATACCTTTCCTTTAAGGTTTTTGTCTTTGAGAAGGAAAGGACCTATGTTGGTTCTTCATTTGTTCCTTGTGGCTATTTAAATTTTTGCATCAAGAAATTATTTGTGGTTGATGCTTTTTTTGGATATTAATCTCCTTTCCTTTCCTTTGCAACTAATATGAACCTTTTTCCATTATATTTCTCATAGGTTGTTGTGTATCATGGGTGACATATGCTTCATATTGCTACTTTTTATTATTTTGTTGCTTTTGTTTTCCTTGATACTACTATTATCCAACAATTGATTTCCCTTTGTTATTGTTGGATTCTTTAATTTCCTCAACCTGTATAGCTTATACTTTGAATTTAGGCTCCTCAAATCTTGTTTCCTCTTTGAATCACAAACTAGTCTTAATGAGAGGATATATTTGGGCAATAAGAATATCATTCAAGGCCTTTGTACATTTTTCAAGCTTCTGATATTGAGATAGCTAATCATCTTCCTTTTCAAGGTCATGTCTTAATGAGGTTACTTCAACTTATAGTATCTCATAGTAAGATTCTTCCTAATTCAACTGATTGGTCAACATCTCTTTTATTTTGTTGACTTCTCCTTATTGAGAAATTATATTAGCAATTGTTTTGCTCAACTCATCATTTTGAAGCTCATATTCTTGCAATTGCTTATTTTTATTTTGGTTTGCTTCTGCAAGATCCTTGATCTCTTCTAGAGCATATATGAGCTTCTTCCTCAAATATATCTTCTCATCTAGATTTTCTTCTACCCTATCAGAGGTACTGGCAGATCCACAACCAAGATCTATTTCTCTTTCAACCCTTTATTCATCATTACAAGGGATGCATTCATTTTCTTCTACAGATGAACACTCATGACATCTTTTTTCATTTTCTTCTTGGACTGTTCTTTCCTATTCTTGAGAGGTATCCTCATCTACTATCGATATGAATTTAGGTCTTTCTTCATAACTTCTAGATGTATATCTATCATTTTCTACAAACAATACATTTCAACATCTAGAAGATAAATGACCTATTCCATTACATTTATGACGAAGCAATAACCTACCTTCTAAACTACATGGCCTCTCAATTGGGTATTCTTCATCATATTTAGGGTGATGATCAATAACTTTCAGTTTAGGAAGACCTTCAGTCTTCTCAGTATCATTCCTCTAGGATGCTTTCTTCTTCTTATTCCTTTTCTTCTCTTTATCTCTAGAAACATATTCTTTAGGATTTGATTTACTACTTGAGCAAAAAGGTTATTTAAATTCCTCTTGAGCCTCATGAATTTCTTCTCCATACATACATTATAACTTGTCCACCATTTATTTTGTGGGAATCGCAATGTCTCAACTTATCAGAGTCTATAAATAGCCCTTTAGATAATCTTCTTGGCTTCTGTATTGTACTCATTTTTTAATCCATACTCTACAAATAACCAAACATATAAATCAATGCCCATCAAGTATGCTTCCATTCTAAACTTCTAGAGCACATACTCTGACCCATTCAAAAATGGAAATCCATTTGGTGTCAGCTAATCCCGATTAGCCATGTTTCCTTTTGATCTACCTTCAAATAGTTAATATGTTCTTAAAGGAAACTTCTTTGATACCATTTGTTGGAAATAAGATTAATACTAAGAGGGGGGTTGAATCAATATTAAGGATAATTAAACAATTATTTCCAATTTATAATTTCCTTTACTTGGCAACCACACATGTGAGAAACCAACAATATATTATGCAATAAACAAATTAAAACATCACATGAACATCATAACACCATGAGAAACATACACATATGAACACAAATATTTAACATGGAAACCCATAAAGGGATAAAACCACCAATCTTGCTTGTTATGATGTAAATCTAAAGCCACCACTTTTGATTACATCCAGTTTGTGAGCACCCACTCACAAGAGATACCAACCCCAAAGTTGTTTTGCTGGCCCCAACGAGTAGGAAGCATCAACTCCTTAATTTGCAAGCACCCACTTGTAAAAGGAATTGACCCCAAATTTTTTTTTTTGGAACCAACCAGTAGAAAGCACTAAATCCCTAATTGTTTTTCTAACATCAACCAACATGAAGGACCAACTCCCTTATATGTTTTTCTTGCACCCACTAGTAGGAAGCACCAAATCCCTCATCGCAAACATATGAGAAACTTGAAAGAAGCACCAACTCCTTGATTTTGCAATCACCCAGTTGCAGGAGGCATTGACCCCAAATATATTATTCAGGCACCCACTTAGATTGGAGCACTAACTTCTTAATGTGTAGGGACCAACCTGTTGTCCATAAAGACTTTCTACTCACTACAATGGCTCATACTCAATCTGATGCATAACCTTTATCTACTCTTTCTATGCTCTACTCTCTTGTTGTCATTCATAACCTCTATCAGTGCTCAACCTATTATTCTCCTCAATAGCCTTCACTCATTCTCTCTCCAACACCATTTTCATTTGTTTTACCTACTCTTTAGCATGTTCTACAACAACTCTCTTCCTTCTTTTCTCCCTAAGCTTACACATCCTTACTAAACAATTTTCTTCCTTATTTTCTCCACAAGCTTACATATCCTTACAAGCTTACATTATTGCAATTCCCCACTACCTCTCTTTGCATAACAACGTTTTTTCACCCGTGTTGCACATGGCTTGACACATTCCTCAATAAAATGCATCGGGATCATAGGTGACCTTCATTAATTAATTGCACAACATGAGATTGGGAATAATTGAATTTCTTACAGCTCTAGAAGGGACTTCAGTACACTCACAGAACTCAAGAAATACTTTAGTATGGCTTACCCTACTCCAGATTAGAACTATTGTTGAACTCACTACCTTTGTCTCAAAACAACAACCCATGGTTCAGTATAATCACCCATTGCTTGAGGAATGTCTTGATTAATTCCTTCATGACAAAAGGAGTACCTTCATTTAATTGTATATGGAACTAGAAGGTTTTCTTTACACATTCTGGCCTCAATGAATATATACCATAATGCTTATGTATCAATACCATAGTCATCAAATTGTGGCTTTGATTTGGCTAGTCGTGGTCCTCCATAGGTACACTTCACTATTTTTCTCTACTACTATCTTAACTAAAATTCGAGGCCAGAATGCCAAATTTTAATTATAGTGTTCCCTCAAGTGTTTAGTCCTTTGTGTATGTGACTAGGTGCAGAGACAACCTATTAACTACGGGAGGCACTTAACTCCACCAAAGATCTAAATCCATGCACCCTTGTCCATGCGACTTGGTGTCGAAACCACGGGTACACAACTAGAGGCACTTAACTCAATAATTCATTAACAACTCCCATGCCCAAGTGCACAACCATAGTCTTATCGCACTCCTTCCCAAGCCAAGTTCCTGCACCCTTAACACCTTAGCACTTGCAACACACATGCCCGAAGGCTAGAACCATGCCTCAGTAAGAAGGCTCTTAACTCAAGGTTCAGAGGTCCAGGTGATTTTCATCTTGCAAGGAGTCCTGAGACCAAAATATCTTGAATGGCCCGAATATCCCAAGTCCAGAATGGATCCCATGCCAATTTGGTGATCTGGGGGTCTGATACATTTTTCCTTATGCACTTCCAATTATACCTGAACCGGGTCCCACGTTGATATGAGGAATTTCTCAAAAAACACCTCTGAAATCCTAAAAAGGGCCCAATCTTAGGGTCTAACCCATTTTGCCATCTCTCCTAAGCTTTGTTATTTTTCTCCAACCACCAAAATTCCATAACTTGGAAAAAGACCACCAAACATATCCCCTGGTATAGCTTTTGAGGTGATGCCAAACATTAGGTACTGATGCTATTATTTCCATGTGGCCATCTCCAAGTGGTGCCACATGTCATCTAGATATGGCCCACTTTTCCACCTTAAAACTCCAAATTTGCATGCCATGTGTCACTTTCCCAATATTCCATGTAATCAATATTTTTTTGTCAATACCACTCTTGTTGTCACATCATTCTAGTCAACCAATATTATTTGTTCATCTGCCCTCCTGTCATTGGTCCATGCTCTCAACCTGTTACTAATAGGAGAATGCCACGCTTTCATGTGTATCCACATCACTTATACAGAAGAGGGGGACCCATGGCCTGGGACTTGGTTTTGCAACAAATTCATTTGTTAATTGAAAGAGCTTAGGGTGATATTTCGACATCAAGTACCTACTTTTCAAGTTTACGTCCCCCATCCTCTCTCTCATGGCTCAACATCATGCCAACACAACACAACACATCGCTCAAACCTCTAAGGTGGTACATGAAAGTCCAAATCTAGAAACAAAGATATTTTTGTCTCCTAACTCTGTCTTGCAACCCACTCCATCAATTCTCTTATCTCTTACCCATCCTCTTGGGGTGGGGAACATGAATATTCACATTTGATGACGGCATCTTCTTCGTCTCCTAGGACTATCAACCTTGTTGTGCTCCAACACTTGTCATGTCTTGACCTTCCCAAGGCAAGATGTGAATATTTACATTTTCCAATGGCCTCTTCTTTGTCTCTGAGAATCACACCCCGTCGTGCTCCACTAATATGCATTTCATGATTTGACCTTCCTAGAGTGGGACATGAAATTCTTCAATAGTTGACATGAAAAAGGTTGTTTCTCGGGATTTGTTTACCACAAGAATACGAATCTCCATGCCAATGCCTCACATCGAAGAGTCCCTAGGGGTGGATATTAAATTTACCATCTATTGACATAGATAAATTGCATCATGCATCTCCATCAATCACAGGATTGTTTCCTCTACAACAAAATGCTTCTTCAACTCCCGGGGCATGATGACATGGCCTCTGGTGGAACCATAAGGCTCATGGAACCCTACCTGAATTTGAAATGGCCATAAATCCTGATGCCCAAGGAATTTTTAAGGCTTCCAATACCATTGGAAAGGTATTTATGAGTCCTATATGTCTATGAACTTTAAAGGAGAATTTGATTTGGTTTGTTGAGGCAAAAATACCTCCAAATATATAGCCTCCTTTTTTACATGAGCTAGAAAGCAACATCCATTCAGTACTCCAACCAAAGCTCCAACCTCACAAGGCTCCTCACTAGAGCTCCACTAATCTAGATCCTGGGGTGAGGCCCTCAAGATCTAAAATATTGAAATGAATCTTGAGGGGGAGGCGCCCAAGATCTGAAAAATTTAAATTTACATAAGAAAAAGAGTAGAATGCCCAATAAACAAAACCACAAATAATTTTTTTATTAAAACTGATAATAACTATAAAGGCTACATTAGGGCGGACAATCTGTCCTTTTACAAAATGTGACTTGTTACTTATAGTATTTTTCATTTACAATACCACGGGTCAATTCCATGGGTGAATGAATACCAAGGGTGGATGTCACAATACCATGGGTCAATTCCATGGGTGAATGAATACCATGGGTGGATTTCACTTACAATACCATCGGTGGATAAATACCATGGATGGGTGCCACTTACAATACCATGGGTAAATTTCATAGATGGATGAATAACATGGGTGGATGAATACCATGGGTTGATGCCATTTTCCATTCGGATCATTCATCCCTCCTTAAGAAGCAATGGTCCCCATTGCATGAAGTTCCCTCCTGCGAAGCCTTTTTTGAATATGAAGAGCCATTGAAGAAGGGTTTTATGTGGTTAACCCATAACCATGATGAACAAAGATCCAAGGATAGAGATACCCTATAATGCTTGTGACCAACTGTGTGTGGCCTAACAAATGGACTTTGATGAAGTGTGGGTTTGTGAATGAGCCATAACCATGATGAATGAAGATCCGAGGAGAGAGAAACCCTATAATGCTTGTGACCAACGGTGATATTGACAGTGTGTGGCCTAGCAAATGAACTTCAATGAAGTGTGGGTTTGTGGCATGACAAACGAAGATCCGAGGATAGAGGTACCCTGTAATGCTTGTGACCGATTGTGATACTAACAGTGTGCAGCCTAGCAAATGGACTTCGATGACAAGGATTTTGTGCGGTTGACCCATAACTGTGATGTTGGTTGTTGATGAAGCAGTAAGTGCCTAAATAGCCTAGGGTGGGAGGGCACATCTCCAAATAACCCAAGGCGAATGCTTCTATGTTGAAATTGATGAATGTGAAGTAGGTGCCTACTAAAGTGGGGTGGGAGGGCACGTCTCCACCGGGAACCCGCTCCGAATGCTGCTCTAGAATTAAAATGGACATGACTCGGTCAATATAACTCATAATATTTATTATAACCTATTTTTGGAAGCAAAAGGACCATTTTGCATCTTCTTATGTGTTGGAAATCCTTATTTGGACACAATAGAATCTCATAATCGTGTTGCAATTTTTATGTCGCCACAAAAGATTTGAAAAAATAGTTGATTTTAAATTAGCAATAGCTTCCACATCTGAACTCCAATTCGACCCATTTTTTTTAAATTGGGTGATTTTTCAAAAGGAGCTTAGACCTGCAATCCTTTTTCTAAAATTTTGCACAAAAACTTCAAAAGTGATAGGAGAGTCATCGTCCACCAATTGTTGTCAGAAAAAAAATTCTACAACATAGTTGATTTTGAATCGGCGATATCTCCCTCATCCAGACTCTAATTCAGATGATTATATATATATATATATATATATATATATAATATATATATATATATATATATATATATATATATATATATATATATATATATATATATATATATATATATATAAATTGCACCAAAATTTTCATATATGATCTTCAAACTCGCCGCCCAAAAAAAAAAAAAAAAACCTGCAAAAAAATGAAAAAAAGAAAAATTCTTCCTGCTTGGCCCAAGAAAGTGCTCCGTGGAGGCTACAGCGCGTGCCTGAAGTTTGTTGAATATTGCTGCAAAATTTTTGAAACTGAAATATGCATGAAACCCTCATTCCCATGGAATCATAACTTGCACTGATACCACTAATCTGGATCTTGGGGGGAGGCCCTCAAGATCTAAAAGATTGAAATGGATCTTGAGGGGGAGGCCCACAAGACCTGAAAATTTGAAATTTCCATAAGGAAAAGGGTAGAATGTCCAATAAACAAAAACACAAAGATTTTTTTATTAAAACCGATAATAACTATAAAGGCTACATTGTGGCGGACAATTTGTCATTTTACAAAATGCGACTTGTTACTTACAGTATTTTTCAGTTACAATACCACGGGTCAATTCCATGGGTGAATGAATACCATGGGTAGATGTCACAATACCATGGGTGAATGAATACCATGGGTGGATGTCACTTACAATACCATCGGTGGATAAATACCATGGTGGATGCCACTTACAATACCATGGGTAAATTTCATGGGTGGATGAATAACATGGGTGGATGAATACCATGGGTTGATGCCATTTTCCATTCGGATCATCCACAACCAAGCTCCAACTCCAATTGGGTAGGAAACATACTTCATCACTCAACCAATGTAAAAACCCTGGTTAAAAATCCATGTAATAAAGTTAATAAGGGAAAAATAAGACTAAGGTCATGGGACACGCATTCCAAGCTAAATGTTGGTAAAAAAATCCTAGTGGGTGTTCAATTGGTTTATTATGGTAAAGGCAATGGAAAAGGCTTTGAAAAGGAAAAGAGGCATTAATTGGCATTTTAATTATGAAAATATAGGAAAATAGGAGGAAAGGAAGGTGAAAGATCACATGTTATATTTAAGGAGCAAATTGAAGGAAAATTAGTGGAAATTGAAAAACTTTGAGGCCTCATTAATAAAAGGCTTATGAGGATCAATTCACATCTTTTTCCAGTTTAGTTTTGGAGCTCCCTATTCTCTCTATCCTCTCATACTCTTGCACACTTTGAGAGAATTCTTGGAGCACTTAGCATTAGAGAAAGGAAGGCAAAGGAAGGACAAGAAATCAAAGGAAATAGGGGATCAAGAAAGGAAGAGTTGGATCAAGTAGAAACAACGGGATTACTTGCAGATATTGAGTTGCATGTATGATTTCCTTGCTAGTTTGGACATGCATGACACATACATGTGTGTATTTGGTTCTTTTTTTGTCTTTGGCATGGGATTTGTCAGGTGTGACAGTGGTTTCAACTTTTCCTTTCCATTTCTAGATAGCCATGATGTGATGGGGTTTGGTTGAGATTTGGACTGTCAAATAGTTTTGGAACCGGGTTAGGTGGTCTCAGGAAAATTACCAAGGGACTAGGAATCCCTTGACTGGTAATGGTAGGATTGCGCTAAATCTTGAGGGTGGAGATGGGAAAATTCCTTAAGGTATTGGTGAAGAAATGTGGAGTATTCCAATCTTGTCTAGGGCCTAGTAATCCCTTGAGTGATTTTGGCAAGATTGCGGTAAATCCTGGTAGTGTATGTTTTTTTTGGGCTTAGGAATCCTTTGACCAGTAATGGCAGGATTGTGATAAAGCTTGGTTGTATAGGTGAGGGTTTTGGGCCTAGGAGTCCCTTGACTACTTTTGGTAGGATTTCAGTAAAGCCTAAGGAAACCCTGGTTGTTTTGTTGTGAGTCCCACATTCATGCCTTGAATATGGCACAAGGGTGATTGGTTGAAAGAAAGATTTGGTTCAACTCAATCTATGATCGGGTGGTACGTGGAAGTCCTTGACTTGGTTAGATTTTGATATGTTAATAAGAGATATTTTCCTCTTGTATTTTATGAGTATTTATACTTGTTATTATGTGGCCTTGATGGCTTTTCTATCATTGTTATTATTCTGGTTATACTTTGGTTACAAGCATGGTTTTTTATGACAAACTTTAGTTATGTCTCTCATCATGTTTTTGTTGGTAAAAATGGTTAATGAATGTATGACCTAATAGATGTGATGCAAATATTATGAGAGGGCATCTAATCTTCTTGATGATTCTTAGATAAGTATGAGACCCCTATGTTCATATATGTAATTATGACTTGTAGACTACATGTTCACTATGTGTTTGACAAATAATTGTCATGATTAAGCCTTGTTAGGTCAATTTATTGTCTAAGTTTTTCCTTAATGGATTTTTCCTTGTGACATTCATCCTTTTGGAAAGATATATCAAGCTATTAGTAGAGGTTTGGATCCTATTCCTGAAAACGTGGCTCATATTTCAAGGTTTCATGCACATAACTAGGTAATTTAGATTGTAGTCATTGGGAGGCATGGTTATCCATGTGACTAGAGGCTTACAGTCACTGGCATGTTGATGAGTGCCAGTATTGTAGCAATAATGTTCTAACTCCTGGGGCTACCAAATTTATTTCATCAACCCAGGGTTCATACAAACTTGGAGGTGACAGTGTTGTATACACAGTAGATGTAATGGTATACTATTGTCACTTTTCAACTTGGGCGATAGACCACTAGGGTTTCTCAAACCAATCTTCTATTGAATAGAAGAAGTCTAACTACCAAATGGAGAAGGAAAAATTATCCTTAATGAAATAAAATGAATGCTACCTACTTTAAGAAATGAAAGACTGAATTGAAAATGCGTATACAGTGACATGAAATCATCTAGCTACCCATTTACACATTTTGCTTGCAAGATAAACCTAGCTTAACCTTGTTTATAACATGTGATGATCTAAAATAACTGAGAATGGAATTTGAACTAGGAAGTATGATAACTGTTGCATGCATGTGCTAATTTAGAAATTGTAGAAAAAGCTCTTTTTTGATGTTTTCATTTTATGAATGCAAATGCTAATCTTCACTTGTTCTTTGGCAGGGGAGACAGGTCTGGAGGAAGAGGTATGGACTAGTCTTAAGGGTATGGAAGACAAGGAGAGGCTTAATCCAAGTTCAGATGACATTTTTTCTAAATTCGGGCTTAAAACATGCTGCTATAGCGTTTCATGTAGTACTACTACAAGATGTCCTAGTTCTACTACAAGATGCCCTGTTTTACTACAGGAAACGGGTTGAAATATTAGGAGATGGTAGGGAAGGTAGAATGAAGTGTGGGAAAGGTATCTGATTGAGAAATAAGGCATGTAGGGGGTGAACACTATCCAAGGCTCAGTCATATGCTTCAAGATGGTTGGATTTGCTTAATGGAAATGAAAATTTTGCTTACAAAAAAAGAATTCGGATTTAGGGTTTAGTGGACTTTGGAAACATGGGTGGATAAGGCTTAGATGAGGCAACTGAGATGAGGTCTCCCTAAAAATTAGAAGCTCTTGCAACAACATACATCCTTATCTTTATTTATGCACAAATTCATATACGCATGGAAAATATTTATGAAATGGAAGAAAACAAAGTTATTACTATCTAGTGGCTAAGTTCATGAATGTAAGTGCTTTGAAACCAATGAAAAACTTAAGAGATCAAAAATAAAAATTGTAAATCATCCTAAGAAACTCAAGGACAATGACCTACTCATAAGGAAACCCTAGATCATGTAGTAAAACAATAAATTTGTTTTTGGGTTGTGTGAATGGAACCCTCAAGTCATGATCCCATAAGGGAGATAAGGTGAAAGCCACTATCACTAGATTTTCTAGAGTGTCTTCTTTCACTATGATACCACTGATCTAACTATCCACAAATGGAAGTAAACTAATTAATAATTGAAATACTTGCAAATTAACAAAACCAAAATCACTTTAGCAGCTAACTATGAATGTAATCTAAGCATATATGTACAAGAAGAGGAACCCTTACTGCTAGGGTTGGTCCCTAAACCAAAAGCTTTAGCCCTCTAAGTCAACTCAATGTTGGATCAAGGGAACGCTTCTCATTCTCATTAAAATATAAAAAATACACAAGAGTCATCAGTCACAATGTCTTAGCTCGAAAATGCCTCTTGGATACAACAAAAAAAGTTGAATCCTAATGAGGCTCTAGGCCTCCTTATTTATACAATTGAAGCTACCAACAACTTCCTTAAATTTAGGGAGGCTTGGATCCCAAAATTGAGATCAACTCATCTTCAACTGTCACTGGCTAGGCTACCAATGATATTAATGGCTTGGTTGCTTGTAACTCAAAGCTGATGAGATCTAGTGGAGGAATCTTTGAGTGAGTGAGGCGTTAAGGAGGGAGATCCAATCTCCTAAAATCCCTCTTGCTTGTATACTTCAATTTCCTGCATTTTAATTAGCCAAAATTTGCTCCAAAACCTACAACTAATTCACATTAGACCACAAGACATGACATCTCATCTTTACCCTTCTGATTAAGAAAAATATAATAAAACATGTAAAGAAATGTGAGAAAAGTTGATTTTAATAAGCTAGAGAGTGGCATTAAAGTCCATATAATTTACCCATTGATGAGCCTCATCATCACCCCTACTGAAAGTGTTACTCATCCTCTAAGCAACTCAATCTATGTCCATGTCTTTCATTGCTTTGGTGGCCTCCCTGACATTACAGGCTTATGTTGTAGTATCCTCCTCTTCTGGATAAACTTTTACATGCTTCTCTATTTCCTCCCACTTCTTTCTTTCTTCTTCTTCCTTTATCCCTTCTAACATACCCAAGAGAAATGGTGGATTGAGTTTCAAGCCAATACAGTTGACTTTGAGTCTCTACAATGCTTTCTTATACATTGGGGACCTTTCTAGTGCATCCCTCATTCTTTTAGGGGAATGATACTCCTTGATCTTTAGGCTATAAGGTAAGGTGTTCCATCTTCTTTGGCATGCTTTATGGCTTTCATCCCCTAGAAATCTCAAAGTGTCCTCAAAATGAGTGATTGCTTGCTCTTTTGTACCTAGGTATCTTGGTGTAATTTGGGGATCATTGGCAATGAGGTTGTGGGTGCTAATGACAACCATGGAGTTGATGTGTTCTACTCTGATGTAAAGGCCCGGTTAAGGTTCTTATCTTTCCAATACTCTTTTTACTTCCTTTGCCCTGGCCTCCTCATGATTCATCCATGATGCCAAGGCCATCTAAGTCCCCTAGCTTTGGATTGGGGTCCCACACATTCAAATCTATTAGGGCCAAGTTATGTAGGTATAATTAAGATATCTTGGCCCTATCCTCCATGGTACTTTGGTCATAGAGGTCAATGAACTACCTATAGTCTTGGAAAGGCATAGTTCCTCATTGTGCTAGGGTTTTTATTTGAAACTACAACCATTATTCTTTGAGGTATATGGCATATGATTTTGTTGGCATCCTGCGCTGGAGTGCCTCCATGGAGAGACTTGCCATAGTTGCCAATTGGGTCTCTTTTTCCAGTACTTTCCTCCTCAACCATGTGCTCTCAACTTCTAGTCGAGATTTCATTACTCTTTCCCCATCTCTTACCCTACTCAACTCTCTGCCCATTTCTAGCATCTCTTCTTCCATATGGCCCACATCCTCTACACTTTTTGATTTAGCAATTTGCATCCAACGATGTGTCCTTTTTCTCTCCTTTTCAAGCTCAAAGAATAGAGGGATGGAAAAAAATTTTGGTATCACTCTACCACCCTCAATGAATCTATAATAGGCATTGAGGTTTAGCTGCGACTAGGTTCCTATAGCTCTTGGGACTCTCCCTTCACTATCTTTTGAGTATCTATCTCCCCTTGCACTTGTGCTGCTGCTTCTTTTCTTTCCCTTTGCCCCTACTTTCATTCTTGCTCCTGTTTATGTGTTTCCTGTAGTTTTGACACGATTTCATGTAGGACTGTCTATGTTTCCTATAGGTTTCATGTAGGAGGAATTTCCCTTTTTGAAAATGGGTAAAATATTCTTTAATGTGTCTTGCTAAGGTTGACCCGGTGACAGGCCTCCTAACATAGGTGATTGGTGACCTTGGGGAACCCTGTTGTGACATGCCCTCTTCACCTCTTATTCCTAGAGGGACTAATTTCTCTTGTCCTTTTGGTGGTTCCTCAATTATTATAGGAGTCTTGGTAGGTTTTTGAGGTCTCCCTCGTTTTATCTTGGTGATCCTCCTTGTTCTGAAATATAGGGGAGTCTACCTTTGCCTCTTTCCTTTTGATTTTATAGGTGTACTTAGAGTAGTTAAAGAAGTAAATGTCTCCTTCTCTGCGGACTCATGAGACACTCTTAGGATTCCTCTCCTTCCTTGTTATGTATTTCAAGACTTGATCCCTTCTTTTTTTCTTCTTCCCTACTATCCTTTTCATCCTCTATCTCATTTATTTTTGTCTCCTCTTCTTCCTCTGGTTCTTCTTCTTCTTCTTCTTCTTCTTCTTCATGCTTCTCTTCTTCAGGCTCTTCTTCCTCTTCTTCAGGCTCTTCTTGCTCTTCTTCCTCTTCTTCAGGCTCTTCCCCCTCTTCTTCACCACTAGAAGTAGGGTCTCTTTCATTCTTAATGGCTTGAATTAAATCTTCTTTGTTCATGTCTACAAATTTTGACCACATAATAGGGATTCTTAAGTTGTTTAGGGCATATTCTAGTATGAGCTTGATTAGTCCATGATGTGCCAACTTTTGATGCTTTTGTTCTTGTACTTTTATGCTCATGTTTATTATTGATTGCAAAAAAAATTAAGGCACACTAAGTCTTTTATGAGGAGGAAGCTCTTCTCCAAATCTCAGCTCATGGAGGAGTTTAAATTGGTAACCATAGACTATACGGAGCCTACCCTCACAAGAAATATACTTGAGAATGTGATAGCTTACTTCATCCCAAGGATATGGAATGCTCCCCCTTCTAATCCTATTTTTGTCCTCAATTGGTTCCTCTCCTTCTCAATTGAAAACCTAGAGGAAGTGTAGTGATCTTGCTAATGCTTTTAGGGGTAATTATCATTGATAGTCCCCTCACTACAGCAGTGACATTGAATCTAGCTAGACGTATGAGTGACATTGAAAATTCCCTAGCTATATCATCATCATATCCCCTAAGTAGCTCGAAGAATACCAAACATTTATGCCTTGTAAAGATTTCTACCACGGGAGGATGTTGATCTATTCTAGTTGTTTTGGTGGGCTCCCTTTTGTTGAAACCCCTTGTCATCTTTTCTCTCTGTCAATCTGCTTGTATGAAGTTTCAGTAGCTATATCTTAAGATCTTCCCCAAGTGATGAGGGTTTAGATTTTAGGAGGGTGATGACTAAAATTATCCTTTTACTCTACACAATCCTCCACACAATTCTGCCTATCTCTATGCACAATGTAATCACTAAAATAAATGACAATTTTTTTTTTTTTTAATATCTTTAAAAATGAAAGC
Organism: Pinus taeda; assembly: GCA_000404065.3. Lineage (NCBI taxonomy): Eukaryota > Viridiplantae > Streptophyta > Pinopsida > Pinales > Pinaceae > Pinus > Pinus taeda. The sequence continues at coordinate 183,190 of APFE030415359.1, forward strand.
ACAGAAGATATGACACCTACCTTTCACTGCAATGCCTTGGTTGAGGAGAATTCTTGTATAACTGGTCCCTAGGAACCCCCTCACAACATTTTTGACAATTTTCCCTATTTCCTATAGTTTTCCTGTAGGTTCTCACTATAGGATGCCAAGACTATCTTTCCTCATTGTTTCCTGTAGTTTTCTTGTGTTTCCTGTAGGTTCTCGTTGTAGGATGGTCGAGACTATATTTTCCTTTCGATGGCTCCTCCAAGTGGTCCCAAATCTCAAAATATTGAAATGAAAAATATCTTGCATGAAAGTTAGGGAATATTTCTATTTATGGTCGATTTCATTGAAAGATGTGTTGGCTGGCTGAGTACGTATTTCTCCTTTTGGATCATTGGTCCCACTATTAGCCATAAGCAACCCTTCCTCGTAATCGTCCCTCACTTTTATTCAACATAACTTGACCACCTTTTTTATTTATTCCCTTTGATGTGACCTTTCCATGTGTCTAGTTGACTAGCACTTTAACTTTTTGTTATCGGGTTGAGGGTGGCCAAGTTGATTGGCCACCTTCGCTTATAAGACCAACTTTCTACATATTCCTACAATTTTAATCATATCCATACTTATGAGAGAGTGTGGATGAGGTTACATACTTGTGGCTCCATTTTCCTTGTTGATGCATGCCAGAGGTTGGCTTTGTTGTCCTGCTCATGGTTTAGGTACATCTTCTCTACTGCTTTTTTTGTTGATTTTATTCTACTGATAGGTCATCTTCTTGTTGATGTGCAGGTGTTGGGTTCCTTTGTTGTTGTTGAGCTTTCGAGAGGTTCCATAGTGCCTGCGGTCTTGCTTCTCCTCTTCTAATGCATGGGTACTGAAGGTTAGGCTTGGAGCCTGCTGCTGCTTCAAAATAGGTTGCTACAGGGTTTCTTGTAGTACTACTACAAGAAATCTTGTAGTTGTCCTTTTTTGAATTTTTGTGGCCTTTATTTTCTTGGAAAGTGAATAGATATTGGAGTGAGTGGAAGGTGTGGTCATGGAGTGGTAGGCAAGGTAGGCTGCTGGTGGTATGCTCCTTTGATATTTCTTTGTTTCTTTTTTTTTCTTTTTTCTTTTTTTCATTTTTCATTTTTCTTTTTTCTTCTTCTAAGTAGATTTTTTTATGGACACAAAGGATGACATGGTCATGAAGGGTGTTGGTTGAGATGTGGTGAAGTCAATGGCCTCTTTTTTTATCCAAAATAGGACTGCATCATAATTTGTCAATCAGACTTCCTTTCCTATAGATTTTCAGGACTTCATGTAGTACGACAATAAACTCTTGTAGTAACTACAAGAAATCCTATAGAAGTCATAGAATTGCCTCAAATTTGGATTTTTCTATTGTTGGATATGAGTATGGATAAATGAACATGAGGGTGATGGAGGATATGAAATGGATGAAGAAAAACATGGGGTTTTGCATGGATTTTTGCCCTCTGATTTCTATGTCCATTATCTTCTTGAAAACCTGCAAAAACCAGAATTGTTATGAGTGGGCAGGTTTGAGGTCCTTTCCATTATTTTTTTGCTTTCTCTCTCTTTTTTTTTGAAAGACAACTAGGTTTCCTCAAAGGAGGTTTTCATCCTAGTTTCCTGTCGTGGGCGCCTCAAAGGAGGTTTTCACCTAGAGGTCTTTTATTTTTCTCTTTTTTCCTCTTTTTTTGTTAACTCTTGGATTGCCTCAAGGAGGTTTTCAACCTAAGAGTGGGCCTCAGGTGCCTTCACCTGGGTCCCTTATTATATTTTTTTTTCTTTCAAAGATATAATAGTCCTCAAGAACTTGGTGAGGTGGAAGTCGGCACTCCTTCAATCACCATTATTGTCTTATTGATATTACTGATGAAATCCTTCTTTGACAAAAGCATTTTGTAGAATTTCAACCTATACCCATTGATTAGCAAAGGGATACCCTCTTCATCAATGGTTCTTATCTGAACAATCCCATTGTCATGGCACTTTTATATCACGTATGGGCCCAACCATCTGGTCATTAACTTGCCTTTGAAATATTTGAACCTAGATTCATACATCAGAGACCAATCGCCTTCTTGAAATAGTTTGTATTTGATATTTTTGTCATGCCATACATTTATTTGTACTTGAGTCACCTCTATGTGTAGGAGGGCCTACATCCTGAATCATCTAACCCATTTAGCTGAAGTAACCTCTCTTGTTGTGACGTTGTAACATCTATATCTAATTGTGTTGTCATCCTTAAAGTGTTGTACTCAAATTCAATGGAAACCAGAGCCTTCTTCCCATAGACCAAATCATAAGGGGCGAAGCGAGTGGTTGTCTTCCAAGTTGTATTGTAGGCCCAAGTGGCCTCCACTAGTATGTCTGCACAATCCTTCTTGTTGATGCTAATCACTTTTGGCAGAATGCTTTCCAATTCTCTGTTGGTGACTTCTACTTGTCCATTGGCCTCAAGGTGGTAAGGAGTGGACTTCATGTGCTTAATCTTATGCCGACTTAATAGATTCTCAATCATGTGTGAGGTGAATTAAGTGCCCTGATCAGTGACTAGCTCTCTAGGGTATCCAAACTTGTAAAACACATTCTCCCTCAATAACTCAACCACTTTCTCTTTTGTGGCTACCTTGACAGCTTTGGTTTCAACCCACTTTGTTAAGTAGTCAGTGCACACATTGATGTACTTTTTTTGTCTTAATGGAGGATCAATGAGACCTGTTATTAGCCTCCTGCTCATAGCAGGTATTCATTTTTAATGATTGACAGTGGAAGTGCCAAAAATGTTCATCCTTTTCACGCTGCAAAAGTTCCATTTTTGAAGAATTTTCAGTTAAAGGGAGGTCCAAATAGCTTAATCTTGGTCTCCCTAGGTTTCAATTTCCTGTTGTAGAATATAGAGAATCATGGTTTGTCCAAATAGCTTGATCTTGGCAGATTCTTAGATAGGTAGAGATGCAAGGGTGCTCAAAAGCCTAATCCGAGCCCTCGAATGAAATAAGTATAGATGTAGATAGGAGGCCAGTTAAAAGAAAAAAGTTGAAAAGTTGGGGTTGCTAATTCAAGTGCACCCAAACCAAAAAAAGAAAGAATGTTAGGTGTATTAGGTTGGGTAGGTAGTTTGAGGTTGCAAAAGCAGATTGGTAATCACGTGTGGTCTTGTCAAGGAGGACTCATCTCATTTATGGCATTGGCACCATGGCAGTGATTTGATGGTACAACAGTGGAAGCATGACTAACTTCCCCTTCATTCCCCCAGTAATCATTTACTAACATCCCCTTGAGGACCTTGGGATCTGCCCAACAAGTCCTGCTTTAAGCTCATTTGTGTGGAATGTCAAGTTAAGTTTTGACTTTCCTCAATGAAAAGAAGCCACATTTCTTGTGTAAAATTTATCTTTACACAATCCATCATTTCCCTTACATTTTCACTCCACCAAGTCATACTAACTCCTAACTTTATTATTTAGCTCCCTATCTATCTCCCCTCCCCTACTAAAACTATGTTAAACAACTCCCCTATATACTTATCCCCTCCCCGTGGTTGAAAAATAACCATATAGTATCCCTTGGGAATTACTACGTTTGCCTGAAATTTAGTAAGAACCCTCCTTTGTTTTAAAAAAATCCGTCTTTCAATGCCTTTGGACTCCTTCCATGGCATAAAAAAACCTCCCTCTGATTTCATGTTTTCCCTTTTCCCCACTTAAAAACCCCCTTTTCTAAAGTTTCCCCCTCCCCCGCTGAATTAAATAATCAATAAAACAACGCGCGGGCCCCGTCCCTAACCTTCCACCGCCTTACCTGTCTCGCCGGCCGTCTGATTGCCCGCGCCCTAAGATCTACGATCGACGGGTCTTTTCCTGCCCCGATGTGTCGAGGGTTAGCGTCTGGGAGATGGGCGGTTTTCCCGTCGTACTCCCACAACGCTTCGCCCTCCCGGCTGTGGTGGAGCCCCCTCCTCTCAAACCACCTATGCCCAAAAGCGGTGCACCCGAAACTGCATACCGCTTCCCCCTGCATCACGCAAGCACTACGTCACCTCACCGCTTCCCCCCCTGCATGACGTAAGCAGCACGTCACCCTGCCACGTCACCCTCCATACTGGGTCCCACTACTGACATCATGCTGATGTCACCTGCCGTACCGCTGACATCATGCTCACGTCATCCGCCGAAAGAAAAGCGCGCAAAGGCGAATTTGATGCTTAGTAGGCCCGGAATCAAAATCTGAGGCAGTTTTTGATGCGCGATTAGCGCTTAGCGCTAATCGCGCATCGCTAAGGGAAATAGGCCAAAACCTCATTTTTCAGCAGTTATTTTTGCCTTGAAAGAGCAGAAAAGGGGCGATTTGAAAGTTTTAAGCATATTAGAGAAAAGAAGAAGCCCAGATTCAATTAAAGAGTATCAGTGAAGCGGCAAAGAGTATCAGATCCACCATAAGAAATCGGTGAAGCCACTTAAGGCTCTCAAACCACAGTTAATGCATAGTAAATCCACTCAAGAGTAGTGGAACAGAGACCAATGTGCAGTTATGATGAATGGCCAGCGCATTACAGCAAAAGAAAGATAGCCTCATTTTTTGAAGCAGCTGCCCCCAACAGAGCATTAGATAGATATTTTTCATTACTTGCAAGAGAAGTTAGGTTAACTGCATTTAATTCTTGAGATCTTCTAGCAGATCTTTTTTGTAGATATTTTGCTTATAAATACAGCCCTGAACAATGTAATAGGGGTTGGTGGGTTTTTTGGTTGATCTCTCAATTGAGAGTTGCATTGTAAAGATTAAGAACTTCTGTAATCAAAGATTGTTGGAATGCTTGCATCTGAACTGGTTGGTTGTGCTTTTAATGGCTGAAGAACTTGGTATGGAATTCTCGTGCTTGCTCACGGTTCAATAATTCTTTCCTCCCCTTGTTGATCAGTTTATACATAGTTTTACCATATATATATCATAATCTAAGTTGCAGGAAGAAAGAATAGATCAGAACTGGTTTTCATGCCCTCTGTGGTCAATTCTTGTAACTTTTCCATGTTTTCTTCTGAATTAGTGATGAATATGCATTCTTAATTGCGCATGTTTAAGATATTTCCTTCATTATATGAATGCTTTCTGGGAATTCTTCGTTGCCCTATTCAGCTTTCATCCACTTTCCCTCTTTGGCTGGATGAGAGATCCTTAATTGCCTCTCATTCCCTGACCTCCATTTCATCCTTGTTCCAGCATAAATCATTGTGCCATGTGTAGCTATCCTGCTCCATATTCCCTTCTTCTACCAAATACAACACACCCTTCAGTTCACATTCATGGACTCCATGCCCAATGGTTTGAACTTCTTACACTTTGCATGCCAACTCTGCTTGATTAGATCAACCATCCCACTAAACCAAATCAAAACCCATGTGCATCATATCTAGCCTAAAATCATCCCTTAAAAAAAGTTAAATCCTAAAGAGAGAGCCATGTCTGACTGCTGGTAGGCTAGGACCTGCAGTCCAAAGCTTGGTTTGTGGTTACCTCGGCCATATTCCCTTAGGAGTCAAAGGGAACAACCTGAGTGCTAACAGGACCAATGAAATCCATGCCCCACTTGTCAAATGGCTCAAAAGTCACTTGAGGTTACAAATTCATTTCATCCCTGGGAGTAGCTTTCCCCATTCTTTGGCATCGATCACACTGGATGGTATACCTTCTTACATCTTAGTGGAAAGTGGGACAGTAATAACTAGCTTGTAGTACCTTGATGGTTGTCTTTTTGGTTGCAAAGTGACCTCCACAACACCCATCGTGACAGGTCAGAAGGATGTCAAAAAATTCGTCCTCCCTAACACATCTTATCAGAATTTGATCTAGGGCCAATTTGAATAGATTTCCCTCAATCCAAGTGAATGGGGCATTTTCCCTTATAATTATGTTCTTTTCCTTGGACGACAGATTTGGAGGGAATTGTGAAGCCACTAAGTAGTTGGCTATCTCAGCAAACCACGTAGAGAGAACTGAAATGGTGTATAAATTCTCATCTGGCAATTGGTAATCAACCATTCATTCCTCACCTGTAGGCAAAACCAATCTCGACAAAAAATCTGCAACTACATTTTCTCTACTAGGCTTATCAATAATAGTTAGATCAAATTGTTGTAACAAAAGTAACCATCTAATAATTCATGCATTCACATCAGGTTTTTTTCATCAAATACTTAATGGCATCATGGTTGGTATGTACAAAGGTTTGATAACTAGTAATGTAATGTCTAAATTTTTTCAAGGAATGGACAACGCCTAGGAGCTCCTTTTCAGTCACTATGTAGTTCAACTCAGCTTCGGACATATTTTTCTGATGAAGTAAATGACATAAGGTAGCTCGTCATTTATCTGACCTAGAGCTACTCCTATAGCTTTGTCAGAGGCATCAACATGTATGTGAAAAGTAATATCCTAATTTGGGCCTCGAAGTATAGGTGCAGTAGTATAGCGTTTCTAGAGCCTCTTTGCAGCTTTAAACAATAAAAATTTGGAGTCCTTGGCCAATATTCCAAACAAAGGTGAGGCTACCTTGTTTAAGTCTTTTATGAATCTACTGTAGTATCTAGCTAAGCCTAAGAAACTTCTGACATACCTCTGCTTCTGAGGAGTAGGGACCCTCTTTATGATAGTTATTTTATTTGGGTCTACTGGCAGTCCTTCTTGGGATATTGAGTGACCTATAACAATCCATGTAGTCATCAAGAACTCACACTTATCGGGACTAAGGGATAAGTTCATTTCAATGCATTTTTTTAATACCTTTCCCAAGTTAGAGAGAGCCTCCAGGAAATCACACCCATAGGGGGTGAAATCATCCATATAAATTTCCACAAAATCATGGACTAGCTCTACAAAGATGCTCAGGACTTCCCTATGGAAAGTGGTAGGTGTATTGCATAAACCAAAAGGAAGGACCCTATAAGAAAAGGTACCCCAAGGATAGGTGAATGTGGTTTTATCCTGGTCCTCTGGGCTAATCTGGATTTGATTGTAACCATTGAATCCATCCAGGAAAGAGAAGAACTTCTTTCCTTCCAGACCATCTAATACTTGGTCAATGAAATGTGGAGGGAAATGGTCATTTTTTATGGCTTTGTTTAACTATTGGTAATCCACATAGATCCTCCACTTCCCATTTTTCTTTGGAACCAGAACCAGAGGAGACACCCACTCACTATTTGAGATGGGGTAAATGAACCTTGCATCCAACAACTTATGTAGTTCTTCTTTGACTATATCCTTGAGGGTTGGGTTTATTCTCCTTTGAGGTTGGTAGACTGGCTTGCAGCCTTCCTTGATGTAAATGTGGTGAGTGCACATCGAAGGGTGCACTCCCTTCATTTCCTTGTAACTCCAGGCAAAGGCATCTAGATGCTTTCTTAGCATGTCACATAACTCCTCTTCTTGATGTATAAAGAGAGGGGTTGACGTTCAATGTTCTTTATGGGCCGTATTCTATCATATTGACATGAGTAGGGTTTGATTCAGCTAAGCATGGATAATTCCAAGGGTTATCTTCAGCTTCCTTCACTAACTCCTCAAGAGACATGGTGTTGGGGGGTCGATTCTGGAGGATATGCTCAATCAGGTCACCTTCATCAGGTTGCCCCCTCCTATAGTAGCATCTAGGGTACAGATTGGGGAAGAGTAGACTCTTCATCTTCTTCCTCCTCTTCTAACCATAAAGGTAGGTCATGCTCAAAAGATGGTTGAGCGGGAGGGTATAAGACCAATTGTTTGGGCAGATGCCCATTTTTAATGGTCATATTCCTAGCCCTGCAACTTACGTAAGCATTGGCAGTGGCTAACCATGGCTTCCCAAGGTGAGAGGATAAGTATTGAACTTGGTCTTAGGTTGGAGAAATAAGAAGTTAGCAGGGTATTCCCAGGAATCAATGGAGACCATCACATCCTCAACAACTCCCTTAGGAGCTACTGTGGACCTATCCGCAAGTTGCAAGAATGTTGTGGTATTTCTTAATGATCCATTGAGATTCATTTTATGCATAGTCTCCTTAGTCATCGCATTGATGGTAGTCGCAAGATCGATCAAGGTATGGGGGACAATGATACCATCGATGTGTATATCTACTACAAGACTTCTAGGATCTAGATACTTTTGGAAAATCACCCGCCCCAGCATTAAGTCAGGCAGTTTTCCAATGACATTAATGGTAGGGGTGTCTTTCTTTCACCTTCACAGATGTTTGAAACACTTATCCTTGATTAATGTGTTGTAGATGGGGACATCCTTGATAGCTTGGAGAAGTGCGATTTTAACACACAGATTTTTTCAGTTCACCGATAAGTTCAGTCTCTTTTGGGGTGTGTTGGATAGGATGGGTTAATCTCTTAGGAAAAGGAGGTGGATTTTCTTGAGGGACACATTCCTCATTTTTCTCTTCATGCTTCTCAGGTGGAGTTGGAGGTTGATTATCTAGAAGCATTCTTCCAGACTTGAGGTTAATTTCTTGAATTTCCACAACAAAGGTAGGGTAGGATGCTTCTCCACTATAGACCTACTATGCCTCTCTATTGTTTGGGTTCATATTTGGTTGGGCAGACATCTGAGGTTGCTTAGGTGGATAAGGGCATAGGAGTTGTGGTTGAGATGGAGGTGGAGGCAGTAAAGATGGAGCTTGGTTGTATGGGAGCCTCCACCCTTGGGATGGTGCGTTCCACTGAGGTTGTGGAGGAGCATATGGATGAAATGGTTGGTTGGCAGGTTGGGAATGGTATTGAGGTGCAAAAGACCAGGGAGAAGGTGTGGACCATGAAGGGTGAGTAGGAGGGCACCAAGGGGGAATGGATGTATTCTGGTTAGGGTTGTAACATGAATAGGATTCCCCTTGTATGCCTTGCTGGTATGGTCGAGGTCCTTGAGGCCTCATTTGGTTGATGTAGTAGAGTTGTTCATTCACCCTTTCAGTTCCCTGATACACAAATTTTAATCTAAGCAGAGAAGGGCATTTGTCTATGGACTAGTTTTCCTAATAGAATGAGCAGATTTCTGTAAGATTCAATGGAAATTCGTTCCTAGGGTGCCTCTTGGTGCATCTAGGGAAAAAGACAGCTAAGGCTTTCTCTGATTCCTCTTGCATCCTCTTGATTTGCATGGTGTCCATTTGAAGAGAAAGGGTATGCAACATTTCACTCTTAAAGTCTTCCAACATGTTCCCAATTTCACGTTTTTGGATTTGTTGGAGGAGGATGAACTGACCAAAGCTTGATTAGCCCTACCCTTCTTTCTAGCTACCCTAGAATGATTCCTAAAAACTATCTTGATATCATCATAGGGTAACTGATATATGTCCCCTCTTGACAACATGTTTAGGGTTTCTAGGAGATCTTCCCTGATCCTCCTAAGAAGGACTAGCTTAAGTGATTCAGGATCAAGGGCACACCTGGCCTTTTTGTAGTTGAGATGGAATATTTCCTCATAATATTCTAAAGATTCATCATGTCCCAAGGTCATTCTAAAAATTTCCTCTTTGGTATCTTTGGACCTGTAGTAGTCCCCATACTTATTGTTGAAGGCTTGTTGCATCTGAGCCCAAGTGGTGATATTGTCCCCAGGTAAACCCATGAACTAGCACAAGGCTACATCTTTGAGAGTGGAAGGGAACAATTTCAACTTCTGATCATCAGAGGTGTAATCATAATTTCTGGATATGACAACAAACTCGAACAAAAAGTTATCTAAGTCTTATAAGGTCAGGCCATGGAAGTGAGGAAGAGAAAAGGGGATTATGTTTTTCATCCTATCATCCCCATTAGCTTCTCTGATGGGAAAAGCACCCTTAGCTCTATTTTCATCTCCTTCTCTGTCTCCAATCCCATTTCTATTTTCAACCATGGTGTAAGTTAGTGGAATGGTCTCTTCTTCTTCCTCGATAGGCTCTTTAAAATTCTCTGGCTGTTCGCCTAATGGTTCCTTTGGCTCACAGCCACTAAAGAAGAGGTAAGGTTGGTTGTTTGATGCAGTAGGGGTATTTAGCAAAAATTTCCCTAATTTGTTTTTAGAACTACTTGCAAGATTGGAAAGAAAGTAAAATATTGCAACTATTTGTTGAATGGAACTATTTGTAGAATTGGAACGAAAGAAAACCCGGATTGTGACTATCTACTGAATGGAATTATTTACAAAATGAGAAAGAAATAAGGAAATAAATAAAGAAGAAATCACATCTACTCAGACACCTCTCCGACAATGGTGCCAAAAAGTGATGAGCACCAGTATTATAGCAAGAATGATGCAACTCCAGTGCTACCAACTTTACTTCATTAACCCGGGGTTCGTACAAACTTGGAGGTGATAGTGTTGTATACACAATAGATGTAATGGTATACTCTTGTCACTTTTCAACTAGGGTGATAGACCACTAGGGTTTCTCAAACCAGCCTTCTATTGACTAGAAGAAGTTTGACTACCAAATGGAGAAGGTAAAATTATCCTTAATGAAAGAAAAGGAATGTTGCCTACTTTAAGAAATGAAATAATGAATTGAAAATGCTTATAAAGTGACATGAAATCATCTAGCTACTAATTTACATGTTTTGCTTGCAAAAGAAACCTAGCTTAACCTTGTTTATAACATGTGATTATCTAAAATAACTGAGAATCGAATTTGATCTAGGAAGTATGATAACTGTTGCATGCATGTGTTAATTTAGAAAATGTAGAAAAAGCTCTTTTTTATGTTTTCATTTTATGAATGCAAATGCTAATCTTCACTTATTCTTTGGCAGGGGAGACAGGTATGGAGGAAGAGGTATGGACTACTCTCAAAGGTTTGGAAGCCAAGGAGAGGCTTAATCCAAGTTTAGATGACAATTTTTCTAAATTCGAGCTTAAAACAGGCTGCTAGATGGTTCCCTGTAGTACTATTACAAGATGTCCTAGTTCTACTACAGGATTCCCTGTTTTACTACGGGAAACAGGCCGAAATATTAGGAGATGGTAGGGAAGGTAGAATGAAGTGTGGGAAAGGTATTTGATGGAGAAATAAGTCATGGATGGGGTGAACACTATCCAAGGTTCAGTCAGATGCTTCAAGATGGTTGGATTTGCTCAATGGAAATGGCAATTTTTCTAAAAAAACAAGAATTCAGATTTAGGGTTTAGTGAGATTTGGAAACATGGGTGGATAAGGCTTGGATGAGGCAACTGAGATGAGGTCTCCCTACAAATTGGAATCTCATGCAACAACATACATTTTTTTCTTTATTTATGCACAAATTCATCTACACATAGAAAACATTTATTAAATGGAAGAAAACAAAGTTATTATTATCTAGTGGCTAAGTTCATGAATGGAAGTGATTTGAAACCAATGCAAAACTTAAGAGATAAAAAATGGCAATTTTAAATCATCCTAAGAAACTCAAATACAATTACCTACTCATCAAGAAACCCTAGATCATGCAGTAAAGAAAGAAATTTGTTTTTGGGTTGCGTGAATGGAACCCTCAAGTCATGATCCCATAAGGGAGATGAGGTGAAAGCCATTATCACCAGCTTTTCTAGAGTGTCTTCTGTTACTATGATACCACTGATCTAACTATCCACAAATGGATGCAAACTAATTAATCATCCAAATACTTGCAAATTAACAAAACCAAAATCACTTCAACAGCTAACTATGAATGTAATCTAAGCATACATGTACAAGAAGAGGAACCTATGCTGCTAGGGTTGGGCCCTAACCCAAGAGATTCAGTCCTGTGAGTCAAATCAGTGTTGGATCAAGGGAATGCTTCTCATTTTCATTAAAATATAAAAAATACACAAGAGTCATAAGTTGCAATGTCTTAGCTCGAAAATACTTCTTGGCTACACCAAAAAAGTTAAATCCTAATGAGGCTCTAGGACTTCTTATTTGTACAACTAAAGCTACCAACAAATTCCTTAAATTTACGGTGCTTGGCTCCCAAACTTGAGATCAACTGGTCTTCAACTATCACTGGCTTGGCTGCTAATGATCTTAATGGCTCGTCTGCTTGTAACTCCGAGTTGATGAGATCTGGTGGAGGAATCTTTGAGTGAGTGAGGAGTTAAGGAGGGAGATCCAATCTCTTAAAATCCCTCTTGCTTGTCTACTTTGAGTTCCTGCACTTTAATTAGCCAAAAATTTCTCCAAAACCTGTAATTAATTCACATTAGACCACAAGACATGACATCTCATCTTTACCCTTCTCATTAAGAAAAATATAACAAAACATGTAAAGAAATGTGAGAAAAGCTTATTTTAATACGCTGGAGAGTGGCATTAAGGTCTATATAATTTAGCCACTCATAAGCCTCATCACTTACCTTGTTATGCAAGAAACTAGAAGTCTAGGTCATTGAAAAAGAATTCTAGCTCAGGTTTTGGGCACCTGGAGTGGTTGTTTAGCTTATGGGGGGCATGTATCTCTTGAGGGAAGTCAATGAAGTTTTGGTTGGATGATTCCACTTCATTAACTGTATCTACGAGGTTGAGTCATATCATAGTGACTCTTCGTCACATATATACCCCAGTAGATCAATGGACTTGGGTAAGTGCGGGAGGAGGGTGTTATAGAGTGATAAGAGACCATGGTTCAATACTGGGATTGGATGGGTGGAATGTGTTTTTCATGCATGCATATCATTTGTAAATGTGCTCATTATGTAGGTTAGTGTCTAATTGTTCATTATGCATGTATTATTATGGTTATGGTTGTCATGCATGAGGTCGATATATTGTTATGATTACGATTATACATGTATCGTGCTAATCTGGTTGATCTTGGAGACAGGATGTCCTCCCTTGAACTACATTGAAATATGTTGCTTATGTTTATGTTTGGTTTATCTAACATAATATACTTGCAAGAAGAAGAATATTAAATATGACTATAAAAATGGTGGATTACATTTCATGAGACTCTCCTTGCAAATCAAATGAGCGACATGTTGATGGGTACTTCCTGACATAACAGACACTTTGAGAAGCTTGAAGGCGGAAATAAGAAGTTTCAAAGAAAATAATCATAGAATCATTCAGTCATAAGAAAGACTTGCCAGGGCATAGGAGAAACAAGCAGAGGTCAATGTAATTATCCTTCAGAGTTTGTCAGAATTGCAGAGACAATAACCGATTAGGATCAGTCATGGATAGGAGGACAAGACATGACTAATGGAGCATATGGTAGTAGATCTCTTGGTGAGAACATGTCAGATAGAGATGACATGGTCAGATATGGTAGGTTCTTTGATACACCTAATAGGAGAGGTAGTGGACATGGGCTTTAATATAGTGCTGGTTCAAACATGCATCACGGTTATCAATGATATCATCCCTACCGGAGGAGTGACAGGGGATATTTTCTGGATGAGTTCAAGAAATCCAAGCCACCTATGTTTGATGGAGATTTGAAAAATGTAGAAGATGCATAAGCATGGTTGCTTGGGATGAATAATTTTTTTGATTTGCATGATTACACCAAGAACATGAAGGTTAGGATAAATATTTTTAGCATCAAAGGGAAAGCATACATCTGGTGGAAATATGTGAAGCAGGTTAGAGACATCAGGATAGAGGATTTGAGTTGGCATGAGTTTAAAAATATTTTCTAAAAGAAGTACTTGTCAAAGAGGTACTATGATAGTAAAACTAAGGAGTTCTATGAGATAAAGATGGGATCAATGACAGATGATGAGTACATGACTAAGTTCCTGGAGTTACTAAGGTATGTACCGTACCTTAAGGATGAGAAAGCCAAAGTGCAGATATTCTTCAGTGGATTACCATTAGAATATAAGGATCATATATGAGCCTCGATCACTAGAAGAAATAATTCGAAAGTTAAAACAATGTTATGAGCAATCGAAGCATAATAAAAAGTCTCAATAGGGTTGGGAAGGTAAAGACAATACTAAAGGTAAATGGACATCGAAGCGAACAAGAACTCGGGATGTAGGTCAAAAAGAGAATGTTGTTCCCTACAAGAAGTTTAATGCAGTTGAGAATCGAAATTGGTCACAACTAAGAGAGCAACAGAATAGAGGTGATGGTAGGGGACAGTGGTAGTGTTGAGTATGTGGAAAGGAACATCTCAAGAAGGATTTCTCGTTGTATCAGGGTGGTAGGCCTTTGATCTATAATGTATAGGAGGCGCAGAAAGTTGGTGATGTTGGGAAGAGCATTTCTCAGACTTGTGCAACATTGGATAACAGGTAGGTGGATCACCAGGCATCAATTATCGAGATGGATAGTAAGATTTGTGATCAATTTGTTTCTATTTTGATTGACCCTAGATCTAATTATAATTATCTTAACCTTGACCTGGTGAATAAGTGTGGATTGAGAAAATAAGTGCATGTAGAGTCTTGGTTAGTGTAGTTCGCTATAGTTACTAAGAAGAGAGTTCATCATTGGGTAAGATCTTGTGCATTTGAGTTGAATGGTATGCCTACATTAGTGCATTTGAATGTACTTCTATTGGGATGGATTGGTTTCATCTTCATAGGACTAACACGTATTATTCTGATAAGGCTATTGAGTGTTTGGATGATAAGGGAGAATAGTGAATGTTACAGGGTAAAAAGAAGGCAACATCAATTAGAATGCTTACAACTATGCAAGCAAAGAACAATTTCATGGAAGGGTGTGTATTACTTGCAGTGCATATTTCCAGTGATAAAGGTAAGGATTTTGAGGATATGGAAGTATTTAAGAAGTATCCAGTCTTGTAGCAGTTTACGATGTATTTACCAAAGAGATTTCAGAGTTGTCGCCTCATAGAGAAGTGGAAATTTATATTGAGTTGGTACGAGGGGAAATACAAACATCAAAGGCACCTTATAGGATAAGCGCACCATAGTTAGTGGAATTGAAGTTGAAATTGAAGGAAATACTTGACAAGGGGATACATTAGACCAAGTGTGTTGCCTTGGGGTGCATCAGTGTTGTTTGTGAAGAATAAGGATTGTACTCTCATGTTGTGTATTGATTATAGGTATTTGAATAAGGTGATGATCAAGAAAATGTACCCTTTACAGACGATTGATGAATTGCTTGATTAGTTGAAGGGAGAAGAAGTGTTCTTGAAGATTGATTTGAGATCAAGATATCATCAGGTACGCATCAAAGAAGAGGACATCTACAAGACTTCTTTTTGGACCATGTATGGGAATTATGAGTTTGATGTGGTTCCTTTTGGTTTGACTAATGCTCTAGCTACTTTCATGTGCTTGATGAATGGCATGTTGCGTCCTTATCTAGACAAGTTTGTAATTTTATTCATTGATGATATATTGATATATTCTAAGAATTAGGAAGAGCATGAAGAACACTAAGTAGTAGTGTTAAGATTGCTAAGAGAGCATCAATTGTATGGCATGCTTATTAAGTGTAGTTTCTTTAAAAAAAAAAGTTCATTACTTAGGGCAGGTTGTTTCCAAGGAAAGCATAATAGTAGATTTGGAAAAGACAAGAGCTATCATGGAATTGGAAATTCATGGAATGTGGATGAGATTAGATCATTCATGGGGTTAATAGGTTACCAGAAGAGGTTCATCAAGAAATTTTCACAGATTGTCTATCCTATTACATCGTTTCAGAGGAAAGGGACGAAATTTGAATGGACAGAGGAATGTGCATGGAGTTTTGAGTAGTTGAAGCAATTGCTTACAAATGCTCTAGTTCTCAAGATTATAGATCTAGATAAAGAGCTTGTGGTGTGTACAGATGCTTGCAAGAGAGGATTTGGTGGAGTCCTAATGTGGGAGGGACAAATGGTATGCTATGAGTCAAGGAAATTGAATGAGCACAAGCAGAACTATGTGACACATGATCTTGAGTTGGAAAAAATAATTCATGCATTAAATATGTGGAGGCACTATCTTCTTGGCAGTAGATTCATTTTAATGAGTGATCACAGTGGGATGAGGTACTTGTTTGACCAACCAAATATGAATTCTAAGCAAGCTAGGTGGTTGGATACAATCAATGAGTTTGAATTTGAGATTAGGTAGATTAAGGGAAAACAGAACAAGGTTGCAGATACCCTTAGCATAATAATATAAGTGAATCACATAGCAACTATGAGTTCATATGGAATAGATTTACATGATCGAATCTTACAGGCAGGGTAGCAGGATGGTAGGTACAAGGGGCTTAAGCACAGGTTACAACAACATGGTACAAGTGAACAAGATTTGGATTATTATCTCATGGTAGATGGTTTGGTGAGATTTAGGGACAAGATCTATGTGTTAGACGATAATGAGCTAAAGAAGCTTACCTTAAGGGAATTTCATGTTAATCCATATTTAGTTCACCCAGGATATCAAAATAATTTGATAACAGTTAAGAAGTTCTACCATTGTCTAAACCTAAAGAAGGAAGTGGAAAAGTTTGTGGCTAGATGTTTGGATTTTCAATAGGTAAAGGCATAGTGTAAGCATCCAGGTGGATTACTGAAGTCGATTCTGATTCTAGAATGGAAATGGG
This sequence comes from Pinus taeda, assembly GCA_000404065.3. Lineage (NCBI taxonomy): Eukaryota > Viridiplantae > Streptophyta > Pinopsida > Pinales > Pinaceae > Pinus > Pinus taeda. Next base: position 199,692 of record APFE030415359.1, read on the forward strand.
AGGTCATTTCCATGGATTTCATTACAGGTTTGTTGAGGACATCTAAACATCATGATTCCATCATGGTTGTGGTTGACAGGATGACAAAGGTAGCTCACTTCATAGTGATTAAGTCTAATTATTCAACTAATGAAGTAACATAGGTCTTCATCAGAGATATAGTGAGGTTGCATGGTGTTCCAAAGAATATTGTGTCATATAGAGATGAAAAGTTCATTTTTAGGTTTTGGAAGGAGTTATTTGCGGATTTGGGTACATAATTGGCCTTCAATACAACATATGACATGTAGAGTAATGGATAGATAGAAAGGGTCAATAGGATTTTGAAGGACATGTTGAGAATGTATGTTATGCATCAATAATGAAAGTGGGAAGAGTATTTTCCACTGGAGGTGTTTGCATATAACAATGGCTAACAAGAATCTTTGAAGATGAGTCTATTTGAGGCACTTTACGTGAGTAGGTTTAATACTACTATCACATGGAGTGATCCTATGAACAAGTTACTGATTGGACCAAACATGTTGGCAGAGATAGAATAGGAAATGCAGGTAATCAAGAAGAATCTAAAGGTAGCACATGACAAGCAAAAGAACTATGCAGATCAAAACAAGTTGTTTAGGGAGTTTCAGGTTGGGGAATAGGTGTACTTGTGCATCAAGCCCAAGAAAATATCCTTGAGGATTGGATCATGTGAGAAGATGGCACCTTGGTATTGTGATTCGTTCAAGATCATTGAGAGGATTGGACCAGTGGCTTACAGACTTGCACTGCCGCCGACAATGAAATTCCATGATGTCTTCCATGTTTCATTGATTAAAAGATATGTGAAATATGTTGATCATGTGATTAATTGGTCTCTATTGCAGGTGGATATGGAAGGAGAATTTCAGCTAGAACATCAGTGCATTTTTCAATAGAAACAACTCATGCTCCAAAATCGAGCAATCAAGCAAATTAAAATGTTGTGGAACCACTTTGGTCCCAATGAAGCTACATGGGAGATGGATGATCAAATGTGGACTATGCATCCTTCTCTATTAATTGTTTTAGTGGATGTGCTTTCATATATGTCTTTATGTTGTGTTTTGGTTATGTCTATATATGTATATGTTGTAAATACCACATCAAGTTGTGTTATAAAACTCCAATAAGCGGTATTGTGTTCATGATATGTTGGTTACGTTTTCAGCAGATCGATATAATCTAAATGTTGTATCAATCTATGTTATAAATCTCCATATGCAGCATTTGTTTGTTGTTCTATAAGTGTCATTGAACACTGAGGACAATGTTCCCCCAAGGGGGAGGGTTCTGTAACAACCCTGGTTAAAATACATGTAATAAAATTAATAAAGGAAAAATAAGACAAGGGCAATGGGACACGTATTCCAATATGAATGTTGGGAAAAACATCCTAGTGGGTGTTCATTTGGTTTATTATGGCTAAGGAAATTGATAAAGGCAATGAAAAAGGCTTTGAAAATGCAAAGAGGCATTAATTGGCATTTTAAATATGAAAATAAGGGAAAATAGGAGAAAAGGAAGGTGAAAGGTCACAAGTTGCATGTGAGGAGGAAATTGAAATAAAATTAGTGGAAATTGAATAAAATAGAGGCCTTATTGATAAAAAAGGCTTTTGAGGATAAATTCACAACTTTTGTTAGTTTAGTTTAGATGTCTCTCTCTAGTCTCTCTATCCTCTCATACTCTTGCACACTTAGAGCATTCTTGGAGCAATCTAGCATTGGAGAAAGGAAGGAAAAAGAAGGACAAGAAATCAAAGGAAATAAAGGATCAAGCAAGGAAGAGTTGGATTAAGCGGCTACAACAAGATTACTTGAATGTATGATTTACTTGCTAGTTTGGACATGCATGTGTGTATTTGGTTTCTTGTTGTCATTGGAATGGGATTTTCTAGGTGTGAAAATGGTTTCAATTTTTCCTTTCCATTTCTAGATAGCCATGGTGTGATGGGGTTCTTTCATTTGGTTGAGCTTTGGACTGTTGGATGGTTTTGGAACCGGATGAGGTGGTCTTAGGAAAATTCACAAGGGCATAGGAATCCCTTAATCAATAATGGTGATATTGCAGTTGATCCAGGAGGATCCATCGATCCAATTTTATAGATGTTCAAAGTGTCGTCATCAGTGTTTATGGGTGTCATTCAGTGTCGCCGTCACTTCAGTTCAGCTTCGACAGATCGACAGTGTTGGTTGTGGATAAGGTTTTTTAGGTAATGTTCATAGTTTTGCACGGCGTTCAACAAAGATGGTTTAGCTCCTGGTTGCCGAATTGAGTTTATCGATAGTTCCCCAGGGTTTGGTCGACGACATGTGTTTTTTCATTTGACAAACAAGGTTGGTGTCGACATGGTTGTGTCATCAGTAGTAGAGGTTGATGTGTCAACAAAGGTGTCATCTGAGGCATAAGTTCGTCAAGGTTGTTGTTGCAAAGACAACTGGAGTCGATGATGTGTGTAGGGTTTTGTCATCACTTGTAGTTTTACGTCACATTGTGACGAAATATTGTAAAAGGGTTTTTAAATTCTAGAATTAAAACCCTAATCCTACATCTAAAACCCAAAAAGCCTAATGCTAGTTCTAAAGATCTAAATCCTAACCATGTTGTTCAAATCTATGTACAAATCCTATGCTAAAACCTTAGTCCTAACCCTAAAAACTTATCGCAATAAACATTTCAAACCTAAAAGATAACCCTTGGCCTAATCCCTATGTTAAACACATTATAAAAACATTACAATAAACATTTAACAGACTTAACCGTGGCTAGACAACGCAAGGTCTCTAAACCACAGCGGGCATGTGACCATGATTAGTGTAACGTCGGGGTTTATAAAACCATGCAGATTAACTGCGTGGAGATTCTAACCACATTAGAGGTGTCTGGTCATGTGAACACTGTGAGGTAGCCGCCAGGGTTAGTTCCATATTTTCGATGAATGGTTATAGTTAGGCGGTGGCAGTGCTATGTGAGCACCAAGATAACCGCCACCTCCAACTGCTACAGTAAAGAGTTAGCGAAACTTTTGCCATTCAAACTGTTAGTGCATACACCTGTTCACATACACAGCCAACAGCTCCGCCTGGTTAGCAAACCGTTTGTGGTTTTTGGGCATTTTCCAATGTTATTTTGGGTTTTCTGTATTAAATTGATTTTTAATTAATTTAGTTCCATGACTAAGCCCTAAGGTGGCTAAAACTCAACCCATAAGTTAGCCATTACAGACCAAATTCATAATAAAAATAGTCAGAGGTGGTTATGATGCATTTGCAGGCCTATAAAGGCATAATTCTTCATTGAAGACAAGAGGAGTGTTTTCAATTTTCATGTGCAGGTTCTGAGGTTAAAGGTGGATTTTTTTTTTTTTTTTTTTTTTTTTTTTTTTCTTTTCTTTTCTTTTTTTCTGAGTTTCGGGAGCATCGGGAATCGGATTTGGAAACCGTAAGTGGCATTGGAAAGATGGTTCAGAGAGATATCTAATGACAGAGTTTATAATTTACTCTATGGAAGTTCAGTCTATCCTTTTCACTGTGTAATCCAGTTCTTCTTCTCATTCCTAATAAAACAGTCGCCAATCTTGAAAGCAGACCCGGAGATGTAGTCCATCAGGGATGAGCTCCGTAGTCAATATCGTTGTCTGGTATATTTGTGTTTTCACTATTTACACTTCTATTTTTCATCTTTCTTATGGTTTATCAGTTGCCGTAAAGTGTTATGCTCGAGCAGTTTTCCTCATTTTCCGTGCTTTGGGTTTTCATTCAATTCACTAATGGATAATCAACTCTACATCAGTATTTAATATATGATCATATCAGATCATATAATTTGGTATCAGAGAAGGTTTTCATTTGTACAGTTTTCATTTAGTGCTAACCAAGTCAAAGTCGCAACAAGGAGAAGGAATCCTTGAGCAGATCAATCTAGAGGTTGGAAAGCGATGAGTCGTTTGGAAATCGACCATGTCAGGACCTGATTCAAGTGAAAACATTGAGAATAAGATGAGTGAGGACGGTTTCAGAAGGCATTCTTAAGTATGCAACAGATGTTGGGATAATTGTACGAAGACAAGAAGGCAAGAGATGCAACTTCTTCTTTGAAGGCATCGAAGAAGGACAAAGGTAAAGGCAAGAAATATAAACCTCCTTCACCTCCATCATCTCCATCATCCTCTTCTTCTTCTTATTCTTCTTCTTCCACTGTAGCATCTAAAATGGAAAAGAAAACTAAGAATTCATCTCTTTTGAAACTTGATGTTAAATTTGAGTTTCCTATTTATGATGGTGAAATGAATCCTGAAAAGTTAGATAACTGGATAAAGCAGTTAGAAGTGTATTGTCGCATCCAAAACATTTCTAAAGATAAAACTACAATTCACTTAGCTACACTTAGAATGGGGGGAACAACTTTAATCTGGTGGGAAAGCAAAACTCAATTATATGTAAAGCAAATAGGAAAATTTATCTCTTTATTGAACCTCAAAATTACTCTTTCCATAACAACAATTTTTCATTCTTTTTCCTTGCTTTTCCATGAGAAAGATGCATTCTCATCACCAATGACCAGTATATACTATCTTAAGGAGGACATTTAGTGATTTAGATATTATGCTTTTATGTTTTTTTATTTGAATAAGTTTTTGTATATTAGCTACGGAACACAGCCTATTCTACAGCTAATCGGTTGTTCCGCAGCTACCTCCATGCTTTAACAGGGTCTAGATGTCAGAAGGAGTAACTAGCTACATGGGCAGCTTGGAAATCATCGTGACATGGACCCTGTCCTAGTCACCTACCCAGGTCGACAAGGAAGTTGGTATAAGACTATGGTCAATGGAGAAGTCAAACACAGAGATCGAAGGTAACAGGGCTATGTTTCGTGGTTAATTAACATGTTTCACAGTGATGGGAAGCATTATCTGAAACAACTACTTGAACCTATAGACTCCAACAACCACCTTTGCAACTGAATCCAACAGTCACCATCTTGGATTTATGTCTCCAACAGCCGAGGAAGAAATTTCACGTACCTATCTTCTACGTGTTTTGACTGTAGCATATTTTTCTCCACAAACAGTTGTATGGTTTTCTTATAAATACATGTGTAAATAATCGAGGAAGTTAGTAGTGATAGTAATAGTTTTATTGTGAAATCAAATTCTGAAATCCGTAATTTCTGGGCATTTTGTGTCCATGTTGTTAATATGAAGACCACGTGTTTTATGAGAATCTAAAGGAGTTTCCTTAGATTTGATTGAGCAAGTGTAGCCTAATTAGTTGCAGAGAGCCCCTACACTGAAAAGGTTTCATTTCATTTTATATTTCTTCATCTTGTTCACTGCAAATTCATTATTTTCTTTCACAATTTTTATAATCATTTTCTTGCTAACAAAGTCTGTAATGTAGTTTCCATCATTTTCTTATTAATAGTGTTCATAATTTAGAGTCGCTTCCATTTTCTTGATCTCTTTCTAGTTTTTATCAATAGTTAGAAGATGAAGTTCAATAATATAATCTAGTTTTCTTCATTCACTATTTTACTAGCCTTTAAATTTTCAATTAGACTGATCAATGTCATTTACTGTCTTTGCCATTCTATTTTTTTAAGATGACTAACTCATGGTGCTAATGATGTCTCTAAAAAACCCTTTAAGTTGATAATTCATCATAAACTAAGTGGTTTAGCATTTCATTTATGCAATGAGTCTTTGTTGCATCTCTGTATTTGCTTTCTGTTAGATTAATGAAGTACAAAATTCCTCAAATGTCGTCCCAAGGAGACTTTCTCCCAAAATTGAGAGGCAGAGTAACTAAATATTTCATTTAGTTTTATTATGTAATTAGTTAGGCATCAATTACAAATTTCACTTTCATTTCTTAAATCATGATTTGGAAATAATGGTAAAACAAGAATAGAAACTCTATTTTCATTTCTTGCTTAAGCTTTGCTTCCAAGTTTGTCTCAGCTCTATTTTAATTTCTTCTTTAAAAGCTTTGTTTTCATTTTTATATTTTGAGTAGTCCTTACAAAAGTTAGACTCAAATTTTTGATGATTACATTGTAAATCATTAGGTATTAAAAGACCAAAAACCCCCCAAAACAACATAAAACACAAAAACAACGAAGTAAGAAAGGTTATCTAGCACAAAAAGTGTACTACACTTCATCAGTTTACGATACCCATATTGATAATTTATGTAGAGCAATTTAGGACACTAAATTGACCAAACACTCTTCATGGTCTAAGATTTTGAAAGCTCTTAAGAAACAGTTCTATCCTTTAGGATACATGCAGCAAGCTGTTATTGATTGCAACATTTGAGGCAAGGTAAAGGGCAGAGTGTTCAGGAGTTTACACAGGAGTTCAGGAAGAAAGCACTAGCACATGGTATTTCATTGGATACAAATGAAAAATTGTTAAAATACATTGCCAATTTACATTCATATTTGCAACATACTTTATTAATGTTTAATCTTGATGATTTTGACGAGGTGTGTGTTCAGGCCATACATATTCAATCAGGTGGCAAACCATTCAAGTTGTCATCTCAGTCATCCAAAGAGATGGAAAATAGAGAATCCAAAGATAGTAAGGAGAACATTTCGAAGAGAAAGAAATCAACGGTCGTTCAGAAGGAAAGACCTACCTATTCTCATTGCCAGAGAATCGGTCATGATGAATTGAAGTGTTGGAAACTTCATCCAGAACTTAAGCCCAAAAATTTCCTTAAGGCGAATGATGAAAAGAAGGCCATTGCAACAGTCCAGCAAGACCTCAGTTTAGATTCAGGTGATGAAGGGAAAATAACCGCCATGGTTACGACGGGTAAAACTTCTGATACTGGTTCAAGCTCGAAATCTAATGTATCTTCTTCAAACATAAATCCTCCACACGAGGATAAAAGAGTTGAAATCTTCCACATAAGGATAACTTCTAAGCATAAAAATATTGACACAATGTTTGACACTATATCATAAGCAAATTTAATATCTAAACATATATTTAATCAATTGGGATTGGAAACAGAGAATCATCCAAGACCATACCCTTTAGGTTGGATTAATAAATCAACTCAGATACATGTCACAAAGTAGTGTCAATTAAAATTTTCAAATACATATAAGTACATCGATGAAGTGGAGTTAGATGCAGTCCCAATAGACATTTGTGGAGTTGTCTTAGGGAGTTTTTATCTTTATGATAGAGATGTAGTCTTTTACAGAAAAGAACATAAATATCACCTAAAGAAAGAAGGGGTCAAATTTATTGTTAGGGCACATAAAGTCAAATAAAACTTGGATTTAATTGTTTCAAATCAAGTTAAGCAGTTTATAAGTTCAAGTAAATATGTACTCATGGTTATTAAGGAACAACATAAGGTTGATTGTTCAAGATGCAAGACTCAGTTTATAGATCAATTGGTTAAGGTGGTTAATTCTTTTCCAAGAAATATTATTCATGAACAAGATAAGAAACATGATATACATTTGATGTCCTACGAACATCTTCTTAAAGACAGAATGAATCTCAATTCATTCATTCAATTGAATTATAGAAGCTATCATCACCAACAGTGTATTGCAGGGAATGGTACATGTGAGTCCAATCAGAGACTTGTTTCAGATGGTATGTTTATTTTTAGTTTCAAGGGTGTAGGTCAGTATTGGGAAAAGTCAGTGTTGCATTTCTTTAGTATTGCATCATCATTTCATGAATTTAGAAGTAATGAAGCCTCTCTTCAAGTGGAGAAGAATTCTATTAGTTTTCATGACAAATCATTTTCGAAAGCAGATCTAAAGTTTCCTTACCATGGTTTGAAAACTAATGCATTAACTGAAAGTGTTAGTCAATGGAAATATCAGTTAATAGACATAGTGATTCAAGTGAAGCAACAATTACTTAGATACTTTCATAATCAAACTAAGTTGTAGCAGTCTTTTCATCACACCTGGATGAGTTATGGGTAGCAAATTCACTTAGTAATCAGTCAACAAGAAAGTAAATCAAGTCAAGTATTTGATACAAAATCAAAATCAAAGGAGTCTTTGAATATTTCAGTTATTCTGGAAAGTAGATTGTTAATACCCATCAGATGTATTGAACAAAGTTCTACAAATACTGTTTTCAAAGATGTTTCTGAATCACTAACTCATGATTCTTTGTGGAAAGAATCCAATTGCCATGTTTATAACAAGTTGTTTGCCCATCATCGCAAGTTGGCCATACTACGGATGGAAGAAACAGGTCACTGAATCAAAATGTATCATGGTCACCATCATCAAGATCATCGCATGCAGATGATTGATTGAATGTATTGGTACATCGTTAGGTCAATATGGAAAGAGAGGAAGTTCTACCCTCATCGACTATTTAATTAGTCAAACTTTTGTGGCCCAAAAGCTTTCAAGTGGAGAGGAATGATCTAGTAGGATCCATCGATCCAATTTTAGAGATGTTCAAAGTGTCGTCATCAGTGTTTATGGGTGTCTTTTAGTGTCGTTGTTGCTTTAGTTCAGCTTCGACATATCTGTAGTGTTGGTTGTGGATCAGGTTGTTCAGGTAATGTTCATAGGCTTTCATGGCATTCAATAGAGATGGTTTAGCGCCTGGTTGCCGAATTGATTTTATCGACAGTTCCCCAGGGTTTGGTCAATGACATGTATTTTGTTGTTCGACAAACAAGGTTAGTGTCGACATGGTTATGTCATCAGTAGCAGAGGTTATGTGTAGACAAAGGTGTTGTCCGAGGCATAAGTTCATCGTCAAGGTTTTCCTTGCAAAGATAGCTGGAGTCGACAATGTGTGTAGGGTTTTGTCATCACTTGTGGTTTTATGTCACATTGTGACAAAAGATTGTAAAAGGGTTTTTAAATTCTAGACTTAAAACCCTAATCCTACATCTAAAACCCAAAAAACCTAATGCTAGTTCTAAAGATCTAAATCCTAACCATGTTATTCAAATCTATGTACAAATCCTATGCTAAAACCCTAGTCCTAACCCTAAAAACCTATCGCAATAAACATTTCAAACCTAAAACATAACCCTCAACCTAATCCCTATGTTAAACACATTGTAAAAACATTACAATAAACATATAACAGAGTTAACCGTGGCTAGACCGTGCGGGGTCTCTAAACCTCAGCGAGCATGTGACCACGTTCAATGTAACATCAGGATTTATAAAACCATGAAGATTAACCGCATGGAGACTCTAACCGCATTGGAGGTGTCTAGTCATGTGAACATTGTGAGGTAGCCGCCAGGGTTAGTTCCGCAGTTTCGGTGGACGGTTACGGTTAGGTAGTGGCAGCGCTATGTGAGCGCCAGGATAACCGCTACGGTAAACGGTTAGCAAAACCTCTGCCATTCAAATTATCAGTGCATACACCTATTCACATACACAGTCAACACCTCTGCCCGGTTAGCAAACTGTTTGTGGTTTTCGAGCATTTTCCAATGTTATTTTGGAATTTTTTCTATTAAATTGATTTTCAATTAATTCGGCACCATGACTAAGCCCTGAGGTGGCTAAAACTCAACCCAGAAGTTAGCCATTAGCAACCAAATTCATCATACAATCTGTCAGAGGTTTTTATGATGCATTTGCAGGCCTATAAAGGCAAAATTCTTCATTGAAGACAAGAGGAGTGTTTTAGTTTTCATGTGCAGGTTCTGAAGATTAGAGGTGGATTTTGCTTTCTGAGTTTCAGGAGCATCGGGAGTCGAATTTGGAAACTGTAAGCAGCGTTGGAAAGTTGGTTCAGAGAACTATCTGATGACAGAGGTCAGAATTGCCTCTATGCAAGTTCAGTCTATCCTTTTCACTATTTAATCCACTTCTTCTTCTCATTCCTAATAAAACGATCACCCATTTTGAAAGCGGACCTGGAGACGTAGTCCATCAGGGATGAGATCTGTAATAAATATCACTATCTATTATATCTGTGTTTTCATTATTTACACTTCTATTGTTCATCTTTCTTATGGTCTATCAGTTGTCGTAAAGTGTTTTGCTCTAGTAGTTTTCCTCCTTTTCCGTGCTTTCAGTTTTCATTCAATTCACTAATGGTTAATCAACTCTACATCAATATTTAATATATGATCATATCAGATCAGCGGTAAAGCCTGAGGGTGGAGACGTGAAAATTCCTCAAGGTATTGGTGAAGAAATGTAGAGGAATCCAAGCTAATTTAGGGCCTAATGATCCCTTTACCAAGTTTTTGCAAGATTGCAGTAAATAGAGGTAGTGTATGTTTTTTTTGGGCCTAGGAATCCCTTGACTAATAATGGTGGGATTGCGATAAATCTTGCTTGTATAAGTGAGGGTTTCGTACCTAGGAGTCCCTTCATCGGTTTTGGCAGGATTGTGATAGAGCCTGAGGAAGCCCTGGTTGTTTTATTGTGAGTCCCACATTCATGCTTGTAATATGGCACAGGGGTGATTAGTTTAAAGAAATATTTGGTTCATCCCAATCTATGGTTGGGTGGTACGTGGAAGTCCCTAACTTGGTTGTATTTTCATATGTTAATAAGATTTATTTTCCTCTTGTATTTCATGAGTATTTATATTTTTTATTATGTGGCTTTGATGGTTGTTCTATCATTGTTATTATTTTGGTTCTATGTTGGTTATAAGCATGGTTTTATGACAGACTTTAGTTATGGCTCTCCTCATGTTTTGATTGGTAAATTAATGGTTAATGAGTGGATGACCTAATAGATGATAGTGCAACTATTATGAGAGGGCATTAGATCTTCTTGACAATTCTTAAATAAGTATGAGACCCCTATATTCAGATATGTACTTATGACCTGTAGACTATATGTTAACTATGTGTTTGATGAAATTCTTGTCATGGTTAGGTCAAGTTCTTGTCTGAGTTTTGCCTTAATGGATTTATCCTTGTTTCATTCATCATTTTGAAAAATTATATCATTATTCTAGGAAGAGGTCTGGATCATAGCCCTGAAAAAGTGGCTCAAATATTGGGGTTGCATGCATAAAAATGGGTAATTTAAATTGCAGTTTCTAGGAGGCAAGGCTATCCATGCAACTGGAGGCCTACAGTTGTTGGCTTGCCTTGTTATGCAAATGACTAGGAGTCTAGGTCAGTGAAAAAGTAGTCTAGCTCAGGGTATGAACACCTGGAGTGGTTGTTTAGCTTCTGGGAATCTTGAAGCTCTCGAGGGAGGTTAGTAAAGTTTTGGTTGGACAATTCCACTTCCTTAACTATATCTAGGAGGTTGAGTCATATCATAGTAACTCTTCATCACATATTTACCATGGTGGACCAGTGAACTTGGGTAAGTGTGGGAGGAGGGCGTTACAACTAACATGCTCAACCAATGCCAAATTACCATGCCAACAATCTCCACTAACACAATCACCTCATCCATGCACTGAGGTTGACATAAATGCCAACACAACAAATTCCAACTACCAACCTAACTATGCCAAACAAATATACTTGCTCTAAGGATTTAAAAAATAAACAACTACAAAAGCATAGAGTAACATGAAGCTCAATGATAGCCAATTTTGTGCATTTAGAAGTGAAGCATGGGTTTACAATCTTGATGATAAAAGGAAGATAATAACCTAAAAGTGAGAAGTGTATTTTTACTGGTTCTTAAAATGATTTAAAATTTTATTGATGTCTTGTACCTTATACCATATAACATTGTTGTAAGAGGTGTTAAGTTTGATGATAATCTCTTAGCTTGCATGCCTAACTAAATTCCATATTTTGCCTGCAAGCGATCGTCAACATATGTGCAATCTCCTTTCACTCCTTTAATAATAACTCTTTCTTCTTCTAATCCTTTTGCTTTTATTTTGGATCATTCTTCTTCTTTAGAGGATGACAATGAAGATGCAAATAACACGCCACCTACTTAGCATCAACTTGCAGGTGAGTCTATTAAACTTGAACCTACACCAACTCCCCAACTTTCTTAATTAGTTCATACAATAAGGGAACTCATTAGTGGTCTAATTCATGATCCTCCTCACAAATTCCAAATACATTCACATTTCTAGAAATCATCCTCTCCTTTGGCTCAATTTTTATAAACTTGTGATTCATAAGTGCTCTAAGTGGATATTGGTGGTCACCCACCTATTCCACCTAGACCACCAGTCGATTTCGTCCATTTCCTTTATTATAGCAACATTTGCTATTTTTAGAAGTGTTTCAAGTCCTGAACTTCCGGGTCTATTTTGACCCCATAAACAACGTTTTTTTGAGGTCCACAATAGGCCCATATCCACAAGTAAGGGCTTATAGCAAATCCTATAGTATTCGAAGAGATATTTAATACGAGGTGTCATGCATGCCAAATGGAGATCATATGACCAAGTTACGACCTCGAGAAGTTGGTTGCCCAACTAACCCCAGCAAGGCCCACAAACTATTGGCACTTCATCTCCTAATTAGGGCTTTGGTTGTTTAAGGATTTTCTTTATTGTTCAATAACAAAAAAGCCCTTGAGCCTCATTGTAACACAGTTTAGAGGCATGTAGCTATCACATCTCTTCTTAGAGATAAGCTACCATCACCCGAGCTAATTTATTTCCATTTTGTATGTAAGCATATTTTAGTTCTTTGATATTAATGAAATGAAGTTTTATTTCTGCTGCATCTATGTGTTTATGTTTATATATGTATTTTGTTTCATTCCTACATAAGTCCAGATTAGTGGTATCAAATGGTCTACTCTTTCTCTATTTTTATTTACATGTCCCCAATGAGGTTAGGGTATAAGGAGTTAGGGCTCAAACTAGTTGAACCTTTGCAAGACAAGCCTCACAAACCCCGACGACCTTCGATGGCAGAAGAAAATAAATACGGGGGAGTAGGGGATCCTTTCAAAATATTACTCGAGGAAGCCCTCAAGTGACATAGGAATTCGATGATGGATAACTTTTCCCAGATCCTGCGGTGGCTACCCATAGGCAACACATCTTCATCCAACCACCACTCGATACACTATCAAGATCGAGGAGAAATTTAGACAGAATAAGTGAGACTTTGGATCTGCAAATCTTAAGCAAGGGAAAGGCACCCCCAAACAGTAGAATAAAGGAAAAATCCAAGGAGGGGTGACCCAGTACAACCCACTGAAGCTACGAGCAAATAACAACACCACGAAGGACATGGAAATGGTGTGAGTTCCATAATAGCCCCACTCACAACACAAGTAAGTGTCAAGCCAAGCAGTCACTAGTGGCTGAGTTGAAGGCTTCCGAATCAGATGCATGTTCCGACTCTAAGTCAGAAACTAACAAGAGGAATGACAAAGGGAAGTAGATTATTGATGCGGAGCCTAGTGCCATTATTTCCACCACCAAGATCCAAATGATTGAGCCCAAAGATCCAGAGGAGGGGGAGTGGATCTTCCACTCATAAATGTCGATGAAGGGTTATCTATTGTAGTTAATTGTCGATAGTGGAAGCCAAATAAACCTCATTTCAGCATATGTCGTGAAGCAATTGGGCCTACCAACAATGCCACACCCACAACCGTACACCATCAAGTGGCTTCACCAAGGGAGAGATATCGATGTCAGCCAATAGTGTCACCTTCCCTATAACATCAAGCCCTTCACATATGACGTATTGTGTGACATTTCTCCTCTTGAAGTTTGTGATGTATTATTAGGCCAACCATAGTTGTGGAAGCGACATGTTGTGTATGAGTCTAGGACTCACACTATCACTATTTCTTTGGGAAATACGTTATACAAGATATCATAGGTAGCATCACTTACCACGATTTCTTTGATTTCTACGAAGCAATGCAGTAAGGTCATTTCCCAGACCAATAAATTTGTCTTCCTTATGATTCACCCTCATGGAAAGAAGAAGATTGTGATCACATCCACAACCTCCAGATAGGGCTCCTTCGGATGACAACACTATATGGACAAGGTCGTGGAAGAGTATAGGGACATCTTCACCTCACCCACAAGGGTACCCCTACACTGCCAGGTCAAGCACTCCATCAAAATGACCTTGGGGTGCCTCTACCCAATGGACCGCTCTACCGATGCTCTGTTCTAGACAATGATGAAATTAAGAGGATGATTCAAGAGATTTTGCAGAAAGGGTACATCATGCCAAGTTCATCACCTTGTCGGAGCCCAATCGTCTTGGTACAGAAGAAATACAACACTTGGAGACTTTTTACTTACTATCGGGTGTTGAATAATATCATTGTTTGGAATAGTTACCCAATTCTTTGAATTGATGACCTTCTCGACTAGCTCAAGGGGGCCAAATATTTCAGCAAGATTGGATTGAATTCTGGGTATCACCAGGTACCAATTGAACCCTCTGATGTGTGGAAGACATACTTCAAATCCAGGGAGGGCCTTTTCGAATGGTTGTTCATGCCTTTCAAGTTGACGAATGTCCCTGAAACCTTCATGAGGCTGATGGAAGAAATCTTGTGGCCCTTTACCAACTCATTCGTGGTAGTGTACCTAGATGACATCCTGATATTAAGCCAATGTTGGGAAAAGCACATACACCATATCTGACAGGTCCTCCAAACCCTGCGACAACACAACTTGTGAGCTAATTTGGAGAAATGCACTTTTGGTATGACCCAAGTTCAATATCTGGGGTACATCATTAATGATCGAGATGTGCATGTGGACCCAACCAAGATACAAGTTATTCGAGATTGGCCACCCCAAACCACTCTAAAAAGGCTCCTTAGCTTTCTAGGTCTTGCTAATTTCTATCGCATGTTCATGTTAGGATTCTCTCATATCACTTGGCCTTTGAGTCAAGTCACCAAGGGCAGAGAAAAATATTTTTTTTTGGTCTAAATCCCAATAGAAGGTTTTTATTAAGTTGAATCATCACTTCTTCTCTGCACCAATGATCACATTACTAGCCCTGCAACAACCATTTGAAATTGAGACAAGCGCCTTCGACTATGTTATTGGTGCAGTTCTTACCAAGCAGGGGCATCCGATGGAATTTCACAGTGAGACACTTTTAGATATAGTCCGAAAGTATCCCTCTTATGACAAAGATATGTATCATATTGTGCAGGCCTGATGAAAATAGAAGAATTACATCCTGGGGAAGGAAATGGTCATCTACACATACCATTGACCCCTGTAGTTCATACAGACACAAGGGAAGTTGCAGAACGATCGACATAAGAAATGGTCCACATATCTAAAACAGATACATTTGAACATCAAGTACAAGAAGGGAAGCACCAATAATATTGTAGATTTTGTCAGCCGACCACTGGTTATGGCACTGATCACTGTGCTCGACTCTTGTGGACATGAGACTTCAAGGTGGCCACATCTTTACAAGAGAAATCTGAAATTCAACAACACATACCAAATGCTCCTGGAAGGAAAGAAAGTTCCAAATTTTCACCTCTAGGGCACATTATTATGCTACCCGGGACACCTCTATGTTCCTACAAGCGAACATGCCAAGATGATTTGGGAGGTGCACTATAGTGGGGTTGTTGGACATTTCAGAGTAGAGAAAACAGTGGCAGTGATACAGAAGTATTTTTATTGGCTGAATGATCTAGGTGGATGCAAACACAAGAAGAAGTCCTAGAGGGCTCAGGAAGGGTCAAAAATAAGCATCTAGAGTATGCTTGAACAAGGTTCATGTTGAAGATCTCGTCGTTGTGATCATGGTGGTGTGAACGGTTCGTCAAACCGAGTCCGTATGCGAAAGTTAGGAGTAGTCAAAGTTTAGCGTTGACTTGGATGATTGAGCAAGCTTAAGGAGGCAGAAATTTGGACAAAATCTGGGCACTGGATTCCAACCAACCTGGGCCAGATTCTGGGGAAATTTGTGCCCTACTTAAATTGACTCCTTCGGTCAATTTTCTGAGTTTACAAAATGCCTAATGATTTGTTATAATATAAAAAATAAAAAATATATACTTTTGGGGTGGCGGGCCACCAACCCTGCCACCCCCCAACAACCCACCTCTATATAATAGAACATGCCATATATAAAAATGGGCCAACGGGAATCAAACCTGCCCGGCCACGTGGCTAGCCTGCACCACGAGCGGCCCAACCAATCCCCAAATTTAATACAAAATCAAAACTGTTTAATACATAATACAACAACAGTTATTTCAATGTATTAAAATGGAGGGCTGGGATTTGATCCCCCAACCTCTCCTCAACAACAATTTTTTTTTAACCAAAGTGCCAACAACCTTCTTTGTTGGTATTTTTGCCGAAGAAAAATATTTAAATTATTCTTTCTCATTCACATGCAGGAGGCGGATTTGAGAATGGAGGAATGAAACCCTGTTATGCAGAGCAGGACAGAGGATAGAAAGTGGTATGGAGTTCGAGGCATTTTTTTTTTAATTAATTTTTGTAGGTGGAAACCTAAACCTAGAAAAACACGGGTAGAACCATGATTGAGCCAAATTTTCAGGAGGGCAAAGTTTTGCCAGTGTCCAAATTGGAAAAACTTTATGTCGATCCTACACCTCTCGGTGACACGAACCTGATGGCATAGTTATAATTTTGGTCTAAGCAGTAGATCTTCAAATGACCCGGAGGAGGGAGTCTTTGAGGAATCTAGGGGGAATCTAAAAGATTCCTTAAGCCCCAAATTTTCACTTTCTCAGAATTTAGAAATTTGACATTCGATTTTGCACTATTAGATGCCACAAATCTGATGGTGCATTCAAATTTTCCATTTGATCATTTCATTTTTCAGCCACTTTTCAAGGTGGAGTGTAGGTGTCAGCATTCAATGTGTGAGAAATCATTCCATGATATACGACGTCGCGAGATTGATGGTACAACCAACTTCAGTAGTTTGAAATCCTTTTATTCAGATGGCCCCAAGATGTGAGGTATATGCAGTATGTTCATGTACTTCCTTTTGTTATGAGATACATTGTGCTACATAGATCCTTGTTTTTTTGTTGATGTTGGATCTTGTTTTCTTACTTGTTTTCATGATTCCTACTTGATGTGACGCGGAATCATCTGTGAGTTGTACTTCTTGTCATGTTGTTGTTGAGATCCCTTTGTCATCATGTTGACGGGATACTCATGTTGTCGCCATGTATGTCTGAATTGAGATCCCTTTGATGCCATGTTGGCAGGATGCTCATTATTGTCATATGTGAAATTATGTCACACTGATAGGAGTCCTTTTTGAATGAGATTTCCTGCAGCAGAACATCTCTTGGAGCCAATCCTACACGAGGGCATATTTCTTGTATGATAGAGAAAATGCATGCATGTACATCATCACTATTGCCAATTCTTAATGCAGCAGACTACACCATCTTGACACCGGGGCCCAGAGACATATTCCCTCCTGGACGAACTCCATTATCAATGTTTTGTGTATTATGTTGCTGATTCTTGTCATGTGCCTTTTTCTTTACAACACACATTTATGTTCCTTTATGCTATTTTAAATGCAATTCTAATCACATCACGAAAGTAAAAGATCTTGGTTAAGTCTGGGACTTGAGTCAACTCGGATCAAGTTTGGTGTCAAAGTAGTCTTTGCATGGATGTGAATTGCAAGCGTGAAAAATGGAACGTGCAGCAACAGAGGGTGAAAAAGCGATGTACGAGACCATGCTCAAAATTTCCCAAAGGGTGTAAATAATGTATGAAGCTCTAAAAAAAAGAACGTTGAATTGAAGATGCTTATACATGAAGAGAAAGAGGAAAAACATAGTTTTTTATGACAGCTCCAAGCTAAGGATGAGGCCTTGGAAAAGCTGCAGGGTGACCCATGTGAGGTAAAAAGTAATTCTCCGAATTCATGTATGTGTCTTGATGATGATTACGCTGTTTTTGAAAACCATACCATGGGAATTGGCTCCAAACTGTTGAATAAAATGAGGTGTGAAGGAAAAGGCTTGGGCATTAATGGCCAAGGCATTCTCAACCCCATAAAAGTAGAAGAATTACCTCGTCAAGTAGGGCTTGGGTATGTCAGAAAGGAAGGTGGGGAATGCGCCGCGACAGCTAGGGAACCAACAACAACAGATGATGAGAAGCCCTCATTGGTTTTTTCCAAATCGACAGAGGAGGTAAAAGATGTTGATTTCCATTCAGTTTCAACTTCACATAGTATGATTTCTGTTGGAGATGTGGAGATACCAATTATAGGGACAAACATGAGGCTCCTTACCAGGATGAGGTACAAGGAGGAAAAAGAACTTGGTATTAATAACCAAGGCATAACTCAACCATTGGAGGTTGTGCAGAGACCTCAATTTGCAAGCTTGGGATACACTGAACGAGAATACTCAAAGGTGTCAGATTCTTCCAAGACATCGTCGAAATCATCGAGGAAAGAGAATGATGGGAACACATCACCATCATCCCATGGCAGTGGCCATTGCAGGGAGAGAGCTGAGGCAAGATCTTATCACCATAATGACACCAGAGATGGAAAGGAAAGGTATAACCAGTCTCAATATTCGAATGTTCATTTTGACTATAATCACGTTGTTAAAAATGAACGTAAATCATGCAGTCGAAAAACATGTACTTTTTGTGGATTACATAACCATACATTTTCTAAGTGTTGGAAAATAATAGCAGCACCCAAAAGGAGGAGGCAAGAAAGACCCTCTCAGTAGCAGGCAAAGAAACATGTTAAGCAAATATGGAGGAAAGGACCTATTGTGGTCATTGCGACAGAAATGGCCATCAAAGAGCCACATGTTGGAGGCTCCATCCAGAGCAGCGCCTTAAAGACAAAGTGTCGGTTCATGAACCAGGTGAAGTAGTTGTTCGACCAGCGAATGTGCAACAAGGAGGCAACCCATTCACCTTGATAAGTGAAGAATGGTTTCTAGATATGTTAGCTTGTAATGTTCGTGCTTTTGTAAATCATTTGTTGCATTTTAAGATGTAAAAGTGATGATGTGTTTTCTGTCACTTGTTAAGCAACAATGATGTCTAGTCTTAGTTTGAGTTGCATGATAAATTGTGAAACTGATGTCGTGTTTCCATCACTTGTCAAAGAAACAATAGTGTTTGGCCTTATTTTTTTAAATCATGTGTTGCAGTGATGATGTGTTTTCCATCACTTGTTGGAGAAAAAATGATATGTTGGCCTTGATCTCATAGCTGGGGTATTGTGTCCATCTTGATGTAAACTTGACCACCGAGTATGTGTTATAAACTTGTGGCAAGTATGGGATGCTTGGGTCATTAGTTGGTCATGAAATTCAAGAATGTAATTTTCAAAAGGAAAGTACAACAAGTTGCAAAGGTTGCAGGCATCGGCTCATCGCTTAAGGCTCCGAAGAAAAAGGTGAAGGATATGGAAGCAAGGCCTTTTCAGGACGCTTGTGATGTAGACAAGATACATAGAAGTTGCACATTATTTTTCATGCTTTTGGAGGACCAAAAGTTTCTCAGTGGGGAGGATTTATCCAAGTGGCTCCAGACACAGGCAGAAGTTCCAGAGGGCTCAGGAAGGGTCAAAAATAAAAGTGTCCAGATTGTGCTCAAACTAGGTTCATGTTGAAGATCTCGTCGTTGTGATCGTGGTGGTGTGAACGGTTCATCAAACCGAGTCCGTATGCAAAAGTTAGGAGCAGTCAAAGTTTATGGTTGACTTCGATGACTAGGTAGGTTTAAGGAGGCAGCAATTTGCCCAAAATCCGGCCACTAGATTCCGGCCAACCTGGGCTAGGTTCTGGGCAAGTTTGTGGCCTACTTAAATTGACTCCTTCATTCAATTTTCTAAGTTTATAAAATGCATAATGATTTGTTATCATATAAAAAATAAATATATATATATATATATTTTTTTGGGGTGGTGGGCCACCAACCCTGCCACCCCCCAACAACCCATCTCTATATAATATAACATGCAATATATAACAATGGTTTGGCGGGATTCGAACCTGCTTGGCCACATGGCCGGCCCGCACCATGGGCAGACCAACCAACCCCCCAAATTTAATACAAAATCAAAACCATTTAATACATAATACAACAACAGTTATTTTAATGTATTAAAATGGAGGGGTGGGATTTGATCCCCCGACCTCTCCTCAACAACTATATGTTTTTAACCAAAGCGCCAACCTTTTTCGTTGGTATTTTAGCTAGAGAAAAAGATTTAAACTATTCTTTCTCATTCGCATGGGGGAGGTGAATTTGAGACCAGAGGAAAAAAACGTCGTTACACAGAGTGGGATGGAGGAAAAAATGTGGCACGAAGTTCGAGGTATTTCTTTTTTTAATTAATTTTTTCAGGTGGAACCCTGAACTTGGAAAAACACAAGCAGAACCATGATTGAGCCAAATTTTCAGGAGGGCGAAATTTTGCCAGTATCCAAATTAGACAAACTTTATGCCGATCCTACACCTCTTAGCGACACGAACCTGATGACACAGTCAGAATTTTGATCTGAGCAAAAGATCTTCAGATGACCAAGAGGAGGGAACCTTTGAAGAATCTAGGGGGAATCTAAAAGATTCCTTAAGCCCCAGATTTTCACTTTCTCAAAATTCAAAAATTTGACAGTCGATTTTGCACTATTCGATGCCACAAATTTGATCGTGCATTCAGATTTTCCATTTGATCATTTCATTTTTCGGCCACTTTTCAAAGTGGAGTGCAGGTGCCAGCATTCAATGTGTGAGCAGTGATTCCATGAGATTTGATGCCACGATATTGATGGTACGACCAGCTTCAATAGTTTGACATCCTTTTATTCAGATGGCCCAGGATGTGAGGTATATGTAGTATGTTCATGTACTTCTTTTTGCTATGAGATGCATTGTGCTGCATAGATTCTTGTTTGTTGTTGATGTGGGATCTTGTTTTCTTACATGTTTTCATGATTCCTGCTTGATGTGACGCGGAATCATCTGTGAGATGTACTTCTTGTCATGTTGTTGTTGAGATCCCTTTGTCATCATGTTGATGGGATACTCATGTTGTCACCATGTATATCTGAATTGAGATCCCTTTAATGCCATGTTGGCAGGATGCTCATTATTTTCATGTGTGAAATTATGTCATACTGATAGGAGTCCTTTCTGAATGTGAGTTCCTACTGTGGAACATCTCTTGGAGCCACTCCTGTGTGAGGGAATATTCCTTATATGATAGAGAAAACGCATGCATGTACATCATCACTATTGGCAACACTTAATGCAGCGGCCTACACCATCTTGACATCGGGGCCTGGAGACATAGTCCCTCCTGGACGAACTCCATTATCAATGTTTTGTGTATTATGTTGTTGATTCTTGTCATGTGCCTTTTTCTTTACAGCATGCATTTATGTTCATTTATACTATTTTAAATGCAATTCTAATCACATCACGAAAGTAAAAGATCTTCGTTAAATCCAGGAGTTGAGTCAACTCATATCATCGAACCTTCAACAAGATGTTGGGAAGTACATCATATCTTGCACTGCCTACATCATTTCCAAACCAAAAATCAAGAAACAAGGCCTATATACTCCTCTTCCTACTCCTAGTCGGCCTTGGGAATCCATCTCCATAGATTACATGTCATGCCTTCCTTCTACCAAGCATGGCAATGACTGCGTGTTCGTGGTCATCGACAAATTCTTTATGATGGTCATTCTAATGGCCTGCAAGAAGAGTATCACTGCATAAGCCACTGCTAAGCTCTTCTTTTGAATGAGTGTGGGTACATTTTGGGATCCCACAATCCATTATCTCAAATAGGGACAACAGGTTCCTGAATACATTTTGGTTAATCCTCTGGTAGATGTTGTATACCAAGCTCACTAAGTCAAGGCCTTCCACCCCCAAACTGATAGCCAAATAGAGGTTGTCAGCAAAATGATCGTGCACATTTTACGCATGTACAACTTGAAGCATCCATGCACATGCAATAAAATCTTCCCCTATGTCCAGCACAACTACAACAAAGCTCTCCATAGTTAAATTGGACACAACTCCTTTCAAGTGGGGTTGGGATTCCAGCCACTATGTCCCATTGAAGTGGTCATACCATTTGCAGCTACTCAAGCAGATTCAGCTCATGTCCAGTTCGAAGCTGACTGGGATAACAAATTAATTGAGCACATTCAACACATCCACTAGCAGGTCCATGTCATATTGGACAAAGCCAATGCTAAGTACAAGCAGTGTAATGATCAACATCAAGTGCCACATAAGTTCCAAATGGGAGACAAAATTTGGTTACATTTACAGAAGGAGTGCCTCGTTGGGCCCCACCACAAGATTCACCCACTCCAATATGGGTCATACACCATCACCAAGGTTGTAGAAGACAATGCCTTTGAGCTCATATTTACACCATTCCTTGGTCTACACCCAATACTCAATGTGGATCGACTACGACCATACTTTCCTCCATTGTTGGACACATCTGACGTTGTTGAGAAGCTCACACCAATAAAGCTCAACCCAAGATGCATCGAGCAGGCCACAACTAACAGGATCATGGACACATAGATCAAGAATACTCGCCAATAGAGGATCTAGCTATATCAAGTTGTCAAATTAGGCCAACTCCTTCACTAAGGCAACTATTTCAACAAGGACTAGGTTCAACAAAAATTTCCTCACCTCATGGAGGCTCTACACGCAATGGGGACCATTTCTTCCTAAGTGTGTGATCCGAATATTGGGAGCAGGCCCCCAAGATCTAAAAAAAATGAAATGGATATTGGGGGGGAGGCCCCCAAGATCTAAAAATTTGAAATTCCAGGATAAAAGTGGACAACACCTAGTAAACAAATCCACATTTTTTTTTTATTAAAACAGAGAATAACTGTAAAAGCTACATTGTGGTAGACAATCTGTCCTTTTTCAAAATGCGACTTATTACTTATAGCCTTTTTTTTACAATACCATAGGTAAATTCCATGGGTGGGTAAATACCATGGGTGGATGTCATTTACAATACCATTTGTAAATTCCATGAGTGGATAAATACCATGGGAGGATGAATACCAAGGGTGGATGCCACTTGCAATACCGTGGAAAAATACCATGGATGGATGCCATTTACAATATCATGGGTAAATTCCATGGGTGGATAAATATAATGGGTTGATGCCACTTATAATAACATGGGTAAATTCCATGCCTGGATGAATACTATGATTGGATGAATACCATGGTTGGATGCCATTTTCTATTCGGATCTTTCCTTCCTCCTTAAGAAGCAATGGTCCCCATTGCATGAAGTGCCCTCTTGAAAAGCCTTTGTTGAATATAAAGAGCCACTGAAGAGAAGGGTTTTGTGTGGATAACCTATAACTATGATGAACAAAGATCCGAGGATAGAGATTCCTTGTAATGCTTGTGACCAACTCTGATATTGATAGCGTGTGGCCTAACAAATTGACTTCGATGAAGTGTGGATTTGTGGATGACCCATAACCATGAAGAACGGAGATTCGAGGATAGATTTACCCTATAATGCCTGTGACTAACGGTGATAATAATAGTGTGCGGCCTAGAAAATGGACTTCGATGAATTTTGGGTTTGTGGATGACCCATAACCATGAAAAATGAAGATCTGAGAATAGAGATACCTTGTAATTCTTGTGACCAACTATGATACTAACAGCGTGCGACCTGGAAAATGGACTTAGATGACAAGGATTTTATACGGTTGACCCATAATCATGATGTTGACTATTGATGAAGAAGCAGGTGCTTACATATCCTAGGGTGGGAAGGCACGTCTCCAAAGAACCCAAGTCGGATGTTGATGATGTGAAGCAGGTGCCTACTAAAGCGAGGTGGGAGGGCACATCTCCAAAGGAAACCCATTCTAAATGTTGCTCCAAATTTACAATGGGAATAACTCGGTCAATATAACTTAGAATATTTATTATAACATGTGTTTGGAAATAGAATGATCATTCTTCATCTTCCCGTGTGATTGAAATCCCTATAGACACTCTGAAAACTCAGATTTGCGCTGCAACTATCTCGTTGTCACAAAAGTTCTGAAAAAATAGCTGATTTTAAATCAACAATATCTCCCTCATCCGAACTTCGATTCAGCCAATTTTGTTTTTGAATTTGGGTATTTTTTTCACAAGGAATCAAGATATGAACTTTTTTTGTAAATTTTTTTACCAAAAGTTCCAGATCTGATATGCAAAAACTCCGCCCAAAAAAATCATGCAAAAGAAAAAAATTTCTTCCCGTTGTGGAGGTCTTAGCACATGCATGAAAATTTGTTGAAGATTGCTGCAAAAATTTGAAACTGAAATATGTGTCAAACCTTCATTCCCATGGAAACGTAACTTGAATCTGATACCATTGATTCGAATATTGGGAGGAGGCCCCCAAGATCTTAAAAATTGAAATGGATCTTGGGGGGAGGACCCCAAGATCTATTAATTTGAAATGCCAGGAGAAAAGTGGAGAACACTTAGTAAACAAAACCACAAAAAAACTTGTTTTATTAAAATAAGGAATAACTGTAAAAACTACATTGTGGTGGACAATCTGTCATTTTACAAAATGCGACTTGTTACTTATAGCCTTTCTTGGTTACAATACCATAGGTAAATTCCATGGGTGGGTAAATACCATGGGTGAATGAATACATGGGTGGATGTCACTTACAATACCATGGGTAAATTCCATGAGTGGATAAATACCATGGGATGATGAATACCAAGGGTGGATGCCACTTACAATACCATGGGTGGATTCCACTTACAATATCATGGATAAATTTTGTGGGTGGATAAATATGATGGGTGGATGAATACCATGGGTGGATGCCACTTACAATAGCATTGGTAAATTCCATGGGTGGATGAATACCATGGGTGGATGCCATTTTCTATTCGGATCAGGGTTCAGGACTGATCCATGTGGATATTGGTGGCCACCTGCCTATTCCACCTAGACCTTAGGTTGGTTTTCTCTGTTTCCTTGATTATAGTAGCATTTACTCTTTTTAGCAGTTTTTCAGGTTCTGAACTTCTGGAGTTGTTTTGACCCCCTAAATGGTGTTTTTTTTGGGTCGCAGTAGGCTCATACTCATAGGTAGGGGCCTACGAAAAATCCTATAGTAATTGAAGATATATTTCCAATGATGTATTTTACATGCCAAACAAAGATCATATGACCAAGTTATGAACCCGGGAAGTTGACTACCCAACTAGCCCCAATGGGGCCCACAAACTATTGGTGTTTCATCTCCTAGGGTTAGGGTTTTGGTTGTTAAGGTTTTCCTTTGTTATTCAATAATAAAAAAATCCCTTGACCCTCATTGTAACACAGTTAAGAGGCATGTAGCCACCATATCTCTTCTCAGAGATAAGCTACCATCGCCCAAGCTAGTTTATTTCCATTCCATATGTAGGCATATTTCAATTCTTTGATATTAATGAAGTGAATTTTTATTTCTATTGCATCTTTATCTTTGTGTTTATATCTGTATTTTGTTGTGTTCCTGCATAAGTATGGATCAATAATTCTTTGGCATATATCACGAGATACAATGATGAATGAAGAATTATGTTCCTTGATCATGAATAATACTTCGGATCTAGTCCATCTTATGAAAGCAGAAAAACTTCTAAGAAGTAAATGAGTTTATATGACTACTAAGTATGTCACAATTGGTAGTGTTGATCGGCATAAGGCTTGGTTAGTTGCCAAATTATTTTTCACATTGTTATGAAACCAGCTCAAGAAAAGATAGAAAAGATAGATCAACGCCTTAGAATTTAGCCTCTTCGAGGGGGCAACCTCCTTTACATTACATAAATGAACAATTCTTCGATGATTCAAATGGTAAAACCTCCTTTCTATATATAGGAGTCTAAGGGGTCACAATATAACCCAGCCGACCTAACAATAATAATATAAAGCCACAAAAATTACAATAGAGGGATTCTAATGGGCCAGTAATAAAATAGGACAATAAGGGCCACACAAATTAATAAGGGTACAACTACAATAGTAGGGGTAGTCCCTAGTATTATAGGGACCCCCACATGCCTCTCTCTTTCAACAAAGTTTGTTGTCCTCACGCTTTAGTCGTTCTGGATGCTTTTGTATAAAATTCTCATCCTCCCATGTGGAATCTTTAGCAGATAAGTTCTTCCACTTGATAAGATACTCTGAAATTGATCGATTTCAAGGGATGAATGGAAGAATGAGGAGGAAGTATGGGCACTCATTCAAAAGTTACAACAAGATTCCAGTACGTCGAATACATTTTGATGGAAAAATGATTCGTTATGGTACAAAGATCGCTTATACCTCTGTAAGAATTCCCAGCTAAAACAAAAGATTCTTATGGAATTACACACTTCTCCCTTAGGAGGGCAATACTCCATGCACTTAAGAAATGGTGACCCTACCTAATGGGAAGACACTTCAAGGTAATCACTAGTATTATAGGGACCCAACACACATGGAAAAAGTACTACCTACAATAAAACCTTTACCCTTGTTTCCAAAATGAATTCCAACCACCTTGTTCTCGTCACTATGGACTAATATTGATGGGAGGTTGATCAAATGGATGTCAAATCTACCTTCTTGCATGGTTATTTCTAAGAATTTATCTATTTTTAATTTTTAAAACCATGTAACAACACATGCAAAACCCTTACAAACTTAAGTGCCTTCAATGGATGGTAACTAGGGTAAATCTTTAGCATGTACCATAATACACTTTACCTAACATGAAAATCAAGTATTAACATTTGCATATAGTTAGGCCAAAGACTTGACCCTAAGGCCTCTTATTTTATCCACCACTTGAGCCAACCCACTAGGCTAAGCAAGAATGAATTTATATTGAGCAACCCCTTGGATATGTTTAAAATTAATCCAACCTTATTTACTACCTCAAGGAATCAATTTTTAGATTGAATAAATATCCTTAAGCTTGGTATGAAAAAAAGGATATATTCAACATTAGCATAACAAACACATTGAGTTAATTATGCACTTCATTTGCAAGCTTCTTTGGGAGAACATTTTTGAAGTGCTATATTTCTATACAAATGGTCTTGTCATTGACATTTTCATGAAGTCCCTCATTGTAGTGAAATTCCTAAAACTTTGCAGTATGTCAGGCATTTAGGAAGTTGTCATTAAGGGGAGATAGGTTTTAGTGCCTCCTTATTTCCTATTTTGTCACTTTATAAATCCTTTAATTCTATCCCATGTTGTTAAGGGGAAATGTTATGATATTAAGACATTATGAATTAGTTAAGATCAACTCGGTCTAATGTAACATTAGGTTGAAGTGTGCTTGTAGAGTGTTTCCTTAGTGTGGTTTTGTACTCTACTAATTTGATAGTCATAATCATGTCCTCCACGTGAATGATACAAGTTTTCAAAAATATCCTCAAATTTAATGACACTTGATATAAACTTAACAATTGATTAGCCCATGATCTCTAATTTTAATAGCATGGAGGATCATTTGTTGATGATTGATATTGAGTGATGTTCATGTAATGTATTCCTCTTTTACATTAATATATTCCTTCAAGTGCTTATGTTGGTTGGGGCCATGGGACATTTACCTCTTTGAGGGTTTTAACCTTGTAAAACATTGGTGTACTAATATTTGATCTATGTGTGAGAGAATTTCTTTTAAGGTGTTCAACTCGAGTGGATAAACCTTTTTTTGAATAGTGGCGAATCAGTTCCTCTCCTCTCTTGTTCCACCTTCCACCATTATAAAAGAGAATACCTAGGAAGTAGAACAATTATGTCCTTCACTAAGGATTTCATTCAAACTACTAAAATGCCCAAATGATTAACCAATTTTTCCTTCGTTGGAAACACCTCACTTTTTTCCTTTGTTAAGTGTTTTCTCCTCAATATGTTAATGAATTTATTCTACCTTTTAGAAAAAGAAGAATTACCCCATTGGCAATGATTTTTTCTCTCGGTCTAAAGGTGATTTAAATTATGAACCTTTGATAATGGGATTCATTCTAATGTGGAATCCACTTTGTAGTAAAAAATTCCTTGGAATGTAATACCTCTTGGAGTAGGTACTTCTAATACTACCATCTTTTGAATACCGTGATAGTGGAATATCCCTTCAATTTATTCATAATTGGAAGGTATGCACATTCTTGCATATGACATCTTCAAAACCTTTGAGGGAATGCTCAAGTTGTAGCTCAAGTAATGATCCAAGTGTAACTCACCTCCCATTGTCACATGTTCACTCACAATTAGATCATTAGTTTCTTGAGGGTAAGCCCTTTGGCATGTTCTCTATATTAACCAAACTTTATAAAAAATCGAAGATAGGTAATGTACCAAAGTAGAGTGAGAAATATTTTTTTATAGTTGTAGAAGTATTTCAATGTGCAAATAAGGGCATTAACATCTATTGCTAGCACATGCTCTCAATTTTTTTCCATGGTATTTAAACTTGATCATAGTTTATCTTGGATGTTAATTTGATCCTTTGATCTATTTCATATACTTTTGATTCCTACAAGAGCTTATAATTCCTTCGGGAATTGATTTCTCTACACTTTCAATTTCATGACCATGGGCATACTCCCCACACTAGTACCTTAGCCCTTAAAGGGGCATTGTAAAAATTACCTCAAAGTCTTGCATCATTTTCTAGCATTTCCATCATACCTCATGACTCATAAGGTTTTAGTAAAGGCAATTTTTTTCTATTGTATTCTTTAGTTATGGCTTAGATGTAATCTTCTTGAGACCTCAGAAAATTATGATGGAGAAATGTAGTGGAATTTGAAATCTACTCATTTTGTGTAGGATGAACTTGATGTCCTTCTCTAATGAAAGAACATGTAAATTTATTTCACTTATGGACTCTACAAATGTGCAAATAAAAAAATTCCAACTTCCTATCCTTCTCCTTCCTCTCTTTGGAGTATTAAGGAAATTTCAACAAAAAAACCTTTTGGTTTTCATGACATGTTTCTTCCTTTTTTATTCAAAATGGACCAATATATAATTCATTTATTTTGGTATTGTTTGAGTGGGAAAAATTGGATTATTTTCTTATAGGGTTCATTTCAGGAGCATCTCTTATTCTAGTGATTTATGGGTCCTAAAATTTCTACAATCTATTTGGGGCATTGAATAACCATTTTGGGGGCCGAAATTTTGTGATTATAGTATTCTACACATCAAGAGATATCAAATGATTCAAATATCATATCATTAGAGTTAGTATGAGGAATTCACGACTCCCACAAATTGACCTATGCTTTCAACAAACATGGTATCAAGTAGATGCCAAGTCACTACTAAAAATTGATCCAACTTTTGATGGTCATTTGTTGTTCTTTTGATGGAGTTTTATCACTATAACAACAAAAGGAGGTCTCACTAAACATTATTTCAGGTACAATAATATTATTGACATTTTACAATCATCAAAATGCTAATGATGGCTATGGAAATATGTCATCAAAGACAAAAGGTGTTTCCCAATTTAAGTTTTCATTGGAGTTCCGACACCAATACTCACCATTTCATATCATTGCAATAACAGTGAAAGGGCAATTCCTGACATCATAAGACTGACCAAAGTTGGTTTCAATCAACCAACAATGGTGGATATCCTTTGACAAAATTTCCATACCTGCCACACTTTCCATTCGATGATTGGATGTTTCCAGTTGTCATAACACCAACTAATGTTGGCATCGATCGAACGACGATGTGGATATCCTTCAATGAAGTTTCCATACCCACCATGCTTTTTGTTCAATGTTTGGACATTTCTTGTCATCGTAACACTGATGGAAGTGGGTGTTAGTTGTCCGATGATATTGGATATCCTTTGATGAGGTTTCCATACTCGCCACACTTTCCATTTGACCATTAGAGGGTTGCATGTCATCGTAAGTGAATCAAGCACCATCATTGGAAGACCAACAAATTGAGTATGGGTTTTAGTCAATCGATGGCATTGGATATCCTTCGATGAAGTTCCCATACTCACCATACTTTCCATTTGACCATTGGAGGGTTGCATGTCAATGATCTGAATGGGAAATGACATCCACCCATGGTATTCCTCCACCCATGTAAACCATGGCATTGTAAGTGACATCCACCCATGGAATTTACCCATGGTATAGTAAGTGGCATCCACCCATGGTATTCATTCACCCAATAGGGGTGCTACATTATTAATAGTTGTATCCATGTAGGATGGTGCACAAAGTGATCAGATTAGGGTTATGTTCCTACAATGAAACTAAGTGCTTCTTGCACATGTTCAAATACATTGTATCTTCCCTCTACTTCATATTTTATAAAGAAGATGCAGGGCACACCACTATGTTGGTTACTGATATTTTTGATTTTGAGTTATTACAATGTATTTTCTTATTTCCATACTCAATATAAGATAGATGTGATTGGGAGTTGAAATACGTGTCTTATTTGTAGTTTTTGCTTGTACATTTGAGTATTCAGAGGTCGTTGTTTTCACATGTTTCAAGCTTAAAAGTTATTTATGGTTTTAGGGTTATTATTTGAACATAGAATATGTCTGCCATGTTTTGAAATTTAACATGGGATAGATGATAGAAGTTTTGATTATGAATTAATTAATGTTTTTAGTATTTTATTATTTGGGATTTGAGTCGGAATGGATCTATTTCATTTTTATTAATAAATAACGAAATTAATGGCCAAAACTAGTTTATATATATATTATATATATATATATTATTATATATATATATATATATATATATATTATATTATATATATATATTATAATATATATATATACACACTCAGTTTCGTTGGTCTTCCAACGATGGTGCTCAATGCACTTACAAAGCCCCCAAGGTCTAAAAATAAATGAAATACCATAAGAAAATAGGAGAATGCACAACAAACAAAACCATAAAGATTTTTTTCTATTAAAGCATAGAATAATTGTAAAAGCTACATCGTGGTGGACAATTTGTCCTTTTACAAAATGTGACTTGTGACTTATAGCCTTTTTTTGGTTACAATACCACAGGTAAATTCCATGGGTGGGTAAATATCATGGGTGAATGAATACCATGGGTGGATGTCACTTACAATACTATGGTTAAATTCTATGGGTGGATAAATACCATGGGGGGATGAATACCATGGGTAGATGCCACTTACAATACCATGGATAAATACCATGTGTGGATGAATAACATGGATGGATGTCATTTTCCATTCAAATCATTTTAATTATCCGAGTGGAAAATGGCATCCACCCACGGAATTTACTCATGGTATTCATCCACCCATGGTATTTATCCATCCATGGAATTTATCCATGGTATTGTAAGTGGCATCCACCCATGGTATTGTAAGTGGAATCTACCCATTGTATTCATCCTCCCATGGTATTTATCCACCCATATAATTCACCCATGATATTGTAAGTGACATCCACCCATGGTATTCATTCACCCATGGTATTTACCCAGCCATTTAATTTACCTTAACTAGAAAATTCTATAAGTAACAAGTCACATTTTGTAAAAGGACAAATTGTCCACCACAATGTAGCTTTTACAATTATTCTCCGTTTTAATAAAAAAAAAAACTTTGTGGTTTTGTTTACTGTGTGTTATCATATTTTCTTATGGCATTCCAATTTTTTTTAGATCTTGGGGGCTTCATAAGTGCATCGAGCACCATCATTGGAAGAAAAACGAAACTGCGTATTTTGATATATATATATATAGATATATATATATATATATATATTATATATTATATATATATAATATATATATATATATATTAGATATAGATATATATATATATATATATATATATATAAACTAGTTTTGGCCATTAATTCCACCATTCATTATTAAGATTGAAATAGATCCATTCCAATTCAAATCCAAAATAATAAGAGACTAAAAACATTAATTAATTCATAATCAAAACTTTTATCATCTATCCCATGTTAAATTTCTAAACATGGCAAGCATATTCTATGCTCAAATAATAACTTCTATGTTCAAATAATAATGCTAAAACCATGGATAACTTTTAAGCTTCAAACATGTGAAAACAATGACCTGTGAATACTCAAATGTACAGATAAAAACTGCAAACAAGACACATATTTCAACTCCCAATCACATATATCTTATATTGAGTATGGAAATAAGAAATACATTGCAATAATTCAAAACCAAAAATATCACTAACCAACATAGTGGTGTGCCCTGCATCTTCTTTATAAAATATGAAGTAGAGGGAAGATACAATGAATTTGAACATGTGCAAGAAGCACTTAGCTTCATTGTAAGAACATAACCCTAATCTGATCACCTAGTGCACCATCCTACATGGATACAAATGTTAATAATGTAGCGCCCCCATTGGAGATGACTAAGTCAAATCATGCAGTAACTCAACCTCTAAACTGGATATAAACCACATCATACAACCTAAACAATTGCTTTTCTATTGGGATATAACCTCTCATGCAATTCACCTAGGTAGCAACGAATTTTCACCCTATCTAAGAATAGATCATGTATGCTATCTAAAAATTCACCTAACATAAAAATTGGATTGAATACTAACAAAAGAAAAAGTAGAATTGGTAATCTGAAGTAGCATGTAAACAAGAATTAACTAAAGCTGGAAAACCTAGAAATATACTAATATTGGTGTATGCATGTCTTTAACATGCATGTACCCTCTTCTCCCATACATAACCACACCTCCTCCATAGTGTAAACTAGTGTTGTGCAATCTCATTACAAGGAATATTGCACAGAACTTGAGATGACCTCTACTAAAGCATGTCATTGTTGAAAGGATTTGCATCATTGTTGTGCCATGTTGAGGAGAATATTGTTTGAGCAACAAGTAAGAACTCTAACAACCTAGAGTGTGCATTGCTTGGAGTTTTTTTGTCAACATAGGAAATACATGGAGGAGGAGCAATGAAATTTAGGAGCTTCTCTTGGAGAGCCTGTATTCTTGTGATGAGAAGTGCTTGACATGTGGAGCCTTAGCTTGGAGAGTAAAAAACTTGGAATATGGAGTCCAACCACCTTGAAATAAGTGTGAAACTTGGAAAAGGGATCTCCTTATGTGGACCTACTCTGGTAACCTAGATAAGGTTGTTAATGGACTTAGATCCAATTTCTATTGTTGACCTCCCTCACCTATTAAATATAATGGGAGGGGAGTGTCTTTGTATGCATAACTTGATCATGAGATAATTTGTAGCTTCTTGATGTGCTTGTATTCTAGTATTTGTGCTTATATGGCACAAAAAATAAAAGGAATAAGTGAATATATTTTGCATTCAAGTGGGGAGGGACATATAAACCATATATGAATAATAGGAGGCCATTATCAACATATAGTCATGTTTCATATTAAGAAGTGAAAGCTATTACTATAGATCTAGAAAGCATACTAAAATCAATGAAGATTCTTAGAAGAGATGGTGGGAATTGTTCAAGGTCAGGAAAATGAGGATGGAATGGCTTTATCTCCAGCTCAGTCTCTAGGGCACATAGTGGCCCCTGCCACCATGGAGTCCATAGTTGAGCAACTCCGCAATATCCAAATCAACATGGACATTCTCATGGGTCACATGTATGAAGATCGGAATGAAATTGTGGCTTACATTAATAAAATCGAATATAGTCAGAATGATATTCTGGAACAGCCGGAGAGCCTTCACTGTAGCCACATCGCACAAATGACCACCTTCATAGTCTAGAGGCAAGGGTGGAACATATTGATTTCCATATGCACGGTCATGCTTGCTACTATGCAACTCCACCTGTAATCCCCCCTCACCACCCTTCTTGATGTGTTGTTATCAGCTATGCTTTCCTTTTTGGTTTTTCCTAGTCGGACATGGCTAGAATGCCTTACAGAAATAAAGAATGTAAAATGTCCTCTATGGTATCCTCCAGTCCTCAATCTCAACAAGTTTAGTCGGAATGAGAGAAAGGGGATTGTTGAGACATGTTTTGTAAGATCTATTTTCCTGAAAATCTAATAAAAGCATTTTGAACGACAAAAAAATTTAAAAATTAAAAATTAAAGAAAAAAAAAATCATTTAAAGTTAAAAAAATAGTAATAGAAAAAGAATACAATAATTAAAAAATTAATAAATAAAACATTTAACAAAAACAAAAAACCAAATCGATGTTTAAAAAAAATAAAAACATTTAAAATTATAATTAAAACATATAAAAAGGGAATTAAAAAAAAAATGCATATGCGCCAAAGGCTGTGGGCCGTGGCTCCTAGGGCCCTCTAGGCGAGGTTGGCCGTTTCCAGAGGCGAGGGCCTTGGATGGACCCGTTATTTTTTTAATTTAATTATTATTTTTTTTTTTAATTTAATTGTTTCTTTTAATGAGTTTTTTAATTGTTTTAATGTTTATTTATTTAATTGGTTTTAATTAATTGTATTTTAATTTTTTATATTCTTCTATATTTATATTTTTAAGGAGGGTTTGTTTTTGTTCCCTTAATTTTTGATATAAAATCCATAAAAAATTCATGGGAAAATTTGTTATTTTCTAATTTATTATATTCAAATTTATACAATAACTAATTGATTTGACATAGTTATTTAAGCAATTTTTTTTTTTTTTTTAAATGTGTATTTTTTAAGGTTTATTGTTATTTTTTCATTGACATCTATTCTATTGTGTATTAAGATTTAAATAACAAATATATAAATTTATAAAAAATCCTAACCTCAAAATATTAATGTTATTATTTTTTTAAATTTTGCAAGAAAAATAAAAATTTCATTATAAAAAACATTGTAAAGAAAAACAAAAAACACAAGTTTTGAAAACCTTTAAAAACAAACATCTTAGGATGAAAAACAAAAAAAGGAATAAGACAACTTGAAAAATGGTTAAATAATCAACATTTAAAATAAATTGTGCACATTTAGGACATAAGAAAATTTAAAGTGTAGAAAATATGCCTTAAAAAAATAAATGTTGATGCCTTTCAAAATCCGCATGAAAATTATCCACGGGGTCTTGGATAAACGGTGACGGGTGCTCTGCTAAGACGCTCCTTGATGTGAAGTCACCGGTTCAATTCCATGCCCCGATCGGGGTGATATATTGGACATGATGAAGATGTAGTCCCACCAAACTTACCAAAAAAATCGCATGAAAATCACCAACATTTAAAAAAAAAATCCCCACTTACATATGTGTGTTCGACAACCAGTTACTGGTTCACTCGGAGCTTGCCCTTTCCGCCATCCTTGCTGTTGGTTCCCTGCGATTGTGGCCGCATGCCAGCCTCGGCCCTCTGGTTTTTCTTTGGAGGGCTCCGCCTTTTTCTTGGGTGTCTGGCGTGCAGCGTTTTGAGCTCTCGGGTGGCTGTCTGCGTGGCCCTGCAGTTGTACTCCTCTGCACAGCCCCGCAGCGCCTTTCTCATGGAGTCCAGCGGGGGCCCTACCCCCCCCCCCCCCCCCCCCCCCCCC
>APFE030415359.1:235312-269597 GCA_000404065.3 Pinus taeda
GGGGGGCCCCCCCCCCCCCCCCCCCACATCCTTCCTCTGGAGGTCTTTGCGTTCAAAGCCATGATTGCTGCCAGTTCGAAACGCCCTCCCTCTGCCAATTAGCATAAATTTGTCAAGAAGCTAGACTGTATCCCCACGGTTGCCCTTCCTGAAGAAGAAACATGCAAAGCTGCCATGAATCTTGCTAAGAGAGGGCTGATAGGCTAGTTTACGGGCTTCTGGCCTTCCCCCAAGTCGGTGGAGGACTGGACTCAAAGAAACTGGTCTCCCTTGATCAAGGAGGGGATCAAAAGCTACTTTGTGGGCAAAGGATTCTTCGTATTCGTTTTCGAAAACCCGGATGATAGAAGTCTAATCTTCATAAATGGCCCTTATTTTATGGGACCGCAAGGCCTGTATCTAAATAAATGGTCCCCTGATTTTGATCCCTCCGAGGATGTCCCTTCTGCAGTTCCTGTTTGGGTGCGACTTCCCCATTTGCCTCCTCACTGCTGGAACCAAAAAACTCTTCAGATCATCGGTAATGTGCTAGGAAAATACATAGATCAAGTTGTAAGAAAAGACCAGTACTCATGTGCCTGAATCTACGTAGAAGTGGACCTTGAAGAGGGTTTGCTTGAAGCAATTAAGCTCTCGGTGGCTGGGTGGAACCACGTCCAGGAACTAGATTATGAACAGCTCCCTTTCAAATGCAGATACTGTCATGGACATGGTCATTTCGCAAAGAACTGTAAGAAAAAGGTTGAGGAGTAGACAGACAAAATAAACGAGGATCAGTGGACTATAGTCCAAAAAGCTGCCCATCAAAAAAAAGGAAATGGCAAAGGTAACTTGTCCAGAGCTCCAAGCAGTTCCAAGCCCAATCAAGAAAAGGATGTAACCCCGAATGGCGCAAACAAATCCCAGACCAATCCTGCAAGCTCAACTCAGGAAAATCTGGAATATATAGAAGCCCCTCCTCCCAACAAAGAGGGAGAAGAAGCTATGCAGGTCGAGGCCACACAAGGTAGCCTCTCCAACCCCTCATATGCTGAAGTAACAAGGAAAAAGCCAGAAGAAAGCTCAAGTCCTTCAAAGGACGAAACCTTCGAGCATCCTTCCAAAAGAGCGAGCAGGAAATCTCGCAAAGAACTAAGGGAAGAGGAGGTTGAATGACTCAAAGTTCAAGGAGGCCAGGCCACCATAGAAATGTCCATTGGAAGAAATACCAGACCTAGGCCTTCTAAGGGAGGCCACATCCCCCCCTCAAGTAAATTATGAAGCTCGCCTCTTGGAACTGTAGAGGACTGGGGAACGCCTCTAAAGCCGAAGCAGTTATGGACCTTCTGAAAATAAAACCCTCAGACATTCTCATGCTCCAAGAGACGAATATAGAAGGGCGTGCTCTTCTAGATATCAGCAAGTCAAAATGGAAGAAAAGTGCAGGAAAAGCAGTAAGCTCAAGGGGATCCTCTGGAGGGATGGCAACTCTCTAGACAGAAGACTTATTTCAGCTAAAAAAATCACATGAAACCCAACACCGGATCTTCACGGATCTGACACATTACACAAGTAAGCTGAACATCTCTCTGTTTAATCTTTATGTCCTTGTCATATGCTCTAAAAAACGAGAATGATGGAACTCTCTCTTAGTTTTCCTAGAATAGCATAATCCAAACAATATTATCATAGCAGGTGACCTCAATATAGTCTTGAAAACTAAGGAGAAGAAGGGTGGCTCCAGCAGCAGATATCCTATGCTGGCCTTTGTGGAAGAGCTCTCACAGCAATGGGATTTATTAGACTTCAATTCGGTCCGTGGTCTATTCACTTGGTTCAATAATAGATTTGGGCTAGATCACATTTCTTCCCGCCTAGATTGATTCTTGGTCCAAAGCTCTCTTATGATGAACAAAAAAATAATCAAGACCAAGAATCCAGCTTCTCCTAGAAGATGAAGAAGATCTTGGCCCTCTTCCATTCCACTTCAGCCCCTTATGGATTGAGAGAGAAGGCTTCAATGATACTATGAAAGAAGCTTGGGCCAAAACCTTCTCTGGGTCTTCAAGTTTTGTTTGGGAGCAAAAACTTAAGGCAACAAAGCATGCTCTGAAGGATTGGATAAGGAAACCAGTCCCCACTCCAACCAACATAAGAAAAGAAGTAATGCACACTTTGGAGAACCTACAAGCTGACATGGAAATCAATGAGATTACAGCAGACCTGTTGGAGCAAGAAACAAAGGCCCAATGCTCAACTTATCGATCCTTCTGAAAAGAAGAGGAATACTGGAGAATCAAATCCAGAAGTTTGTGGCTAAAAGCAGGGGATCGGAACACCTCCTTCTTCCACAGACAATATAGAGCTCGGTTGT
Organism: Pinus taeda; assembly: GCA_000404065.3. Classification (NCBI taxonomy): domain Eukaryota; kingdom Viridiplantae; phylum Streptophyta; class Pinopsida; order Pinales; family Pinaceae; genus Pinus; species Pinus taeda. The sequence goes on from APFE030415359.1 coordinate 237,666, forward strand.
CTAGGAATCATATCACATAAATAAAAACAGCAGAGGGCCAAGTCAGAAAAGGCTTCATTCAAGTTAAAGCAGCTGCTGACAGTCATTTAAGGAATTTATATAGTGAGGGACCTCAGGACTGCGAGGAGGAAATAGCAGACTTCCTCTCTAACATTTCTCATCTTATCAGACTTGAAGATAATGTTGCTCTTTCCATCGAGGTTACCGAGGAGGAAATCATCAAAGTTATCTGGTCCATGGAATCTGACAAGGCTCCTGGCCCAGACGGATTCACAATTCATTTCTATAAAGCTTGCTGGAATATCATTAAAACTGACCTCCAAAAAATGATAAAGGGGTTCATGAGAAAAGCTAAGATGGACGGAGGCACCAACTCTACTTACCTAGCCTTAATTCCTAAAGATTCCAATCCTGAAACATTCGCAAGATTCAGACCTATATCGCTTTGCAATGCATCTTATAGAATTCTGGCCAAACTTCTAGCAAATAGGATCAAGCCTCTGCTAAAAAGGCTGATCTCCAGCCCCCAAGGGGGCTTTGTGGAAGGCAAGCATATCCTTGATAATGTTATCCAAGTTCAAGAGACAATCCACTCCAGCAAACATTGAAAAGAGAAAGGTATGTTGATAAAATTAGATATGGCGAATGTGTTTGACAGAGTAAATTGCTCTTTCCTCATTAAAGTTCTCCTCTCCTTTGGCTTCTCTCACCACTTTGTCCATCTTATAAACGCCTGTATTGACAATCTATGGATCGCCCTCCTTGTCAATGATCGTCCTTCAAATTTTTTTCAAGCTCGGAGAGGCATCAGGCAGGGATGCCCTCTCTCTCCCTTCCTGTATATTTTAATGGCCGACTCCCTCAGTAGAAAACTCATAGCTGAAAGAATTTTCGGCTCCCTTCCTGGTCTTAAACCCTCCACTGGTGTCGATCCTCTGAACCATGCGCTCTTTGCAGATGATTCACTTCTCCTCGGAGGTGCATCTACCAGAATTTCCAAAGCTTTTGACTCAGTCCTTAAAAGCTACTGTAGAGTTTCTGGAGCTCTGGTCAATGAGAGTAAGAGTGAAATCTATAGTTGGAACACTGATCAACAAGAGCTAATAAGCATCTCAAACACCCTAGGGTTCAGAAGCCATGCTCGCTGGGATCGGTTCAAATACCTTGGCCTCCCCATCACAAATGGACCTAACAGGAGGTCGATATGGTCTGACATCATTTGTAAAATCAAAGCAAAAATAGCAGCTTGGGGTGGATACTGGCTAACTAAAGGAGGCAAAGTAATTTTAATCAAGTCTCTGTTGTCTACGCTCCCAATTTATCAAACTGCGTTCTTACTAGCCCCCAGAAATGTTATGGATCAGATTTCTAAACTTTTAAGAGATTTTTTATGGCAGGGAGGGAAAGGTAACGAAAGAAAAATGCACTTAGCTAACTGGGATTTGGTAAAAATGCCAATTGCAGAGGGTGGCCTCCAAATTCGTGATCCCTCCCTCATTAACCTTACCCTGGGAGGAAAGCTCCTGTGGAAATTGGATCATGAGCCCAAGCACCCGATCAGCACTATTCTGCTGTCCAAATACACTCACAACTCGTCCTTCAGTAATTTGCAATTTGACCCCCCTATTAACAGCTCGCAGGTCTGGACTCTCTGCTGCAAAAGCAGTATATTCTTCAAAAAACTACTGTACAGAGTGTTGGGCAATGGCAAGCGAACCAATCTGTGGAAGGACCGAATCATGGGGTGCAATCCTCTAGAGGAGAATGAGGATATAGTAGACCTTAGAGACTGGATGATACACACAGGTATTAACAATTTACGTGACCTCTCTGTTTGGGATCGCCGGGGAGATTGGGCCGGATGGGACTTCCACGGTGCCCCTGTCTGGTTATCCACTCAAAAAAACCTGCTAACCGAGCTTTTGGAAGATTCTACGCTTGAAAATCGACACATAAAAGACAGTTGGGCTTGGGGACAGTCAAGCGCATACTCCACTGCAGCTGGCTACAAAGCTCTTCAGGAATCAAGGAACAACAGTCACACTCTAGCCTTTTGGAAACTAGTTTGGGACAATCTAGCTCTCCCAAAAGTGAATTTCTTTTTCTGGACATTGATCCATAACAAAATTCTAATAGGAAATAACCTAGAGAAAAGGAACATTGCAGGGCCTCATAGGTGCGAGCTATGCAGAAGCAACCACGAAACTTCCCAACATTTATTCTTGGATTGCAATTTCACTAAGGAAGTGTGGGGTCTTACTCTTTTGGGTCTCCAGATCTCGCCCTTCCCTCAGAGTACTGTAGCTGACCTATTTGCCTCTTGGAGCAAGTTCTATCCACATAGCATCCCCATCAAATCCTTCTGGAACAAGGTCTGGACAACTATTCCCAAATTTGTTTGCTGGCAGCTCTGGTTGGCCCGCAATGACTAGATCTTTAATGGATATCGATTCTCCCCTCTTTAGGTTGCATCTAAAGCCAAAGCCTTCCTCTTGGAAGCAGCCCATCAACAGTTTTATAAATATGATTCTTTTCTCCTTCTCGAAGAAAGGAGATGGCTTCGCCCCCTTGAGCCTTCTCCTCGAAAGTCCATTCTCACTCCTCAAATAGCAAACCCAGAATGGCGTAGAAGAGACTCCGAGGATTCTTTCACAAACTGGTGGAGGTCCAAAAATCTAACCACAATCTTCTTCGATGGGGCCTCCAAAGGAAATCCCGAGATTGCTAGTTCTGGAGGGGTCATTTATTCTTCGGATGGGAGTTCAAGAGAATGCTTATGCTGGGGTTTAGGCCAGAAATCTAACAACCAAGCAGAAATTTTTGGCCCTCTCAAAGCTTGCCACATAGCAAGAGACAAGGGTGTCAAAGACCTCCAAGTTTTCAGAGACTTTGAGATTCTAATAAAAAAATTAAACACAGAAGATCTCTTCAGCAATGCTAGTCTTAACAAAATTCTGGGCAGACCGAAAAGAGTTCTTCAAGAATTCACCTCCTATAAGTTCTATCATATCCTCAGAAACCTGAATGGTGAAGCGGACCAGATGGCGAACAAAGGATGCTCTCTCTTGAAAGGGCAACTAATTTTAAACGACGACAACTCCTTTCAAATTCCTTGAAAATGATGTAATTCAAAAATTGAAGTAGTAGGATGTTTTCTCTGTAATTGGGGTTGCCATGGCAAAGACCCCTCCTATCTTTTTCAAATAAATAAAATTTATAACCGTTTCAGTTTAAAAAAAAAAAAAATTCCCCACTTAATACATTAAAAAATTTAAAGTTTCAAAAATAAGCCCTCTAAAAAAATGGGTTGTTGTCACATACACTTTTCAAAATCAACATGAAAATCACTAACATTTAAAAAAATTTGTTCATAATTGATAATTAAGAAAATTTAAACTGTTAAAAATATGTTTTAAAAAAATGTTAATGTTTTTCAAAATAAGCATGAAAATCACTAATGTTTTAAAAAATGTTCATATTTGATACATAAGAGAATTTAAAGTGTAAAAAATAAACCCTCTAAAAATAGGGGTTGATGTTGCATCAACACTTTTCAAAATCGACATGAAAATCACTAACATTTTAAAAAAATGTTCATACTTGATACATAAGAAAATTAAGTGTCAAAAATATGCTCCAAAAAAAGTGCATTCTAAATCAACACTTTTCAAAATAGGATGAGTTTTTGCTACCTAAAAAAAATGGGTACTTGGTACAATTCTCGTTTGAGAGTATACATTGTTGTTTGCTAAGGAGTTTGCTTTGTGTCTAGTGTGGGACAGGATGATTGCCTCTTACTAAGATAGAATATGTGTCAATTTCTACATGTTGTGGTCCAACCTTCAACTTAGAGGAACATTTTGATGGAGGCGATCCATTAATGAGTTTCTGGGCCGCCTAGATTGTAATCTCAATGTCACCTTGGGCGATGATGGGGTGGAAATGATTGTTTCTAATGATGTGAAGCCCTTGGATTAGAGCTTCCAGATCGACAACATTATTGCTTTCCTATTCGATGTATCCTCTATAGACTTGAAGGATTTCCCCTTTGTGGTTCTAGATGACACTACCAATTCTGAGCTCCCCTAGATTTCCCTTTGAGGCTACATCAAAGTTGAGTTTGTAATGCTGCTCTGGGGGGGTTGCCAAACTTCAAAACTTGGATCCATAGTGCAAGGGTGGGGGGTCGGGGGGGGAGGCTTGTGGCCATGGGGATCTTGAAGTTACACCAGGCTAAGACGACCTTCTCAAAGGGAGGTCCTTGAAAGTCCTTGTCATCCTAACTAGAGAGGAACACAGTTTCCTCTATGTGCTTGTGGAAGAGCAACCATATGTCTTTTGGGGTTTTGTGTTTATAATTGAAAGTTCTATGATTTGTTTACTTCCAAAATTCCCATATCAAGAGGCTTGGGGTGATTTTACATAATCTATTAAGGACTGGAGTTTGGAAAGGATTTTTTGCCTAGGTATTGATTGACTGAACTATATTTCCTTTAACTTTGTTGGTACACTAAAATCCAAGAGCCAATTTTTCCCATAGACTATTTGCAATTACACACGAGTTGAACAAATGATCAATAGTTTCTTGTTGGGTCTTGCACATATAGCACCATGATGGGCCATAAAATCCTATTTTCAGAATATTTTCCAAGGTAAGAGTGCGATGTCTTACAAGAAGCCAGGTGAAGATGGTCACTTTTGGCCATAGTTTTAAGGACCGTGATTCTTTCCAAAATAGATCTAGAGTTTCTAGTTGATCCGAAGTCAGGAGATGGTACACCTATTCTATTGAGAAAGTTCCTTAGTTTTTGTAATCTCATCTTAGGATATCCAGACTTGTTTTCGCCCTTATGGATCTTTTATTGAGCGCATGCACCAAAGAGTTTTGATTTTCCTTTGAGTCTTCCTCCTTGCAGATAATATGTTGCTTCCACTTGTGAATGCTTGTGGACTCATGTTCATGCCAGTATTGATGAACCAAGATTATTTTGGAGCTCTGAGTAAGCGACTAACTTAGCAAAAATTGGAGAACGTTACCTAGGGCTAGAAGTTGTTGCTAAGAGTCTATCTAGAATTTTGTGGTTTTCCCATCCCTAAGTTCGCAAAAGTTGTGCATCTAAACTAGAGTTTTGTTAAGGCTAGCTAGATTCCATATGAGGGGGCCCTAAATCTAGGACGTAAGACAAATGAGGTCTCTCTTGGCTATTTCCTTGGCATATTTGGTGTGCCACATGTGTGCCCATGGTTCATCCTTTTGTTTAATCCATTGGCACCATATTTAGCGCTCATAACTTTGTTGGTTATTTCTAGGTCACGCAAACCAAGCCTACCCTCTACTTTTGAGAGACAGAGAGTCTCCCATTTTACCAGTGGTCATTTTTGCTTGAGGTGAGATCCCCCCATAAGAAGGTTCTTTGGAGGTTTCTAATGCTTTTGAGGACCCATTTGGGAGTTGCAAGGATGAAAAAGAGGTAAGTTGGCATGGATTGAAGGACCAATTTAAGGAGAACAAGGTGGTTGACAATATTTAAGGATTTGAAGGTCCAAAAATTTAACTTATTACTGAGTTTATCAAGAAGGTTGCACAATGAAGAGTGTTTAATGGCAACGTCTATGAGGTGCACTCAGAGGTATTTGGAAGGGAGAGAGGTAGAGAAGAAGCCTAGAATTTGTTTGAACGTTTATTTGGGAAATAAGAGAGGTGTTAAAGAAGAATATTATGGAATTTTCCAAGATGGAAGTGCTCGAGACTTCCAAGAAAAGATCAAGGATTGTTTTAGCTTCTTTGACCAACAAATGATTCATGAGAAGGGTGTCGTCAACAAATTGTTGATGGGATAAGTTCATGTTATCAGGAAGGTCTAGGCCAGTTAGAGAGCCTTCTTATAAATATTCCTTGATGGTTCTACCCAAGCCTTCTGCCATGAGGATAAAGAGAAAGGGGGGGAGGGGATCACCCTACCTAATACCTATGAATGTTTTAAAGGTGTCAGAAAAGGAATTGTTGACAAGGATAGAAAATAAATCTGAGGAGACTAACGACATAACCCATTGAGTCCGGTGATTACTAAATCTAAAGGCAAGAAGGATTATTTTCATGTAATCCCAGTTAAGCTTGTCAAAAGCATTGGGCTTATTGAGTTTGATGAGCATGTATGGTGTGCTGAAGGTTTTGAGGGAGTGGATGGCTTTATGAGCTAGAATGATGCCATCTAGGTTCTGTCTTCCTTCTACATAACCAAATTTCTTTGGGGCATTGAGGATAGGGATAATGGGCTTATGGTGATTTGTAATTACTTTGATTATGATTTTGTAAATGACATTTCATAGAGCTATGGAACGATATTTACCTGGAGAAGCAACATTATCCTCCTTGGGCACCATAGCTAGAAAAGTGTCGTTGAAGGCAAGAAGGATGAATATATTGGTTCTTTAGTCCCCTACGATTTCCGGGACCTCCTTGTGAAGAAAATTCCAGCATTGCTTGAATAAATTTATTATAAATCCATTGGGCCCTAGGGCCTTACCATCTTCCATCTAGTGGAGAGCTTCATTAACATTTGTTGCATTGATGGGTCTGGTGAGAGTTATGTTGTGAATTTTTGTAACTAGTTTAGGGATGTGGGTCATGATCTGATTAATGGCCTCTTTGCATTGTAGCTGGGAATTAATTAGTAGATCTGAGAAGTAGTTTACCAACTCTGCTTAAATGTCCTCTTGTTTCTCTAAGGTTTCCCCGACTTCATTGTGAAGGGAGGTGATGTGATTGTTGGAGTGATGTTAGATGGTGTATCAATGAAAGAAGGAGGTGTTGCGCTCTCATTCCTTCAACCAGTCAATTCTAGATTTTTGCTTCCAGTAGATCTCTTCTTGTTTGTAACAATACTCCAATTGCTTAGTGATATCAACTTCTTTGTCATTTAGTTCCCTTGAGTGACCATTGATGATGATCTCATGTTAGAGGATGGTCTTCTCCTTTTCCAGAGTATGTTTCTCATGGAAAATGTTATTGAATTCATTTTTGTTCCATTGTTTGAGGAGAAGCTTTCTTTGTTTGAGCTTCCTATTGAAATATGTACATTTTTAGCCCTTTATTTTGTCCATGCTTTGCCACCATTGTATTTTGTTGATGAGATTGGTGTCTGTTAGCTAGAATTACTCAAATCTGAAAGGACGTTTGAGTAGCTTGCCAAAGGTTTTCCATGAGGGGCAAATGGACCAGCGGCCCGATCCTACTAATGGGAGGATCTTTGTTGAGAGTGCATGGCTACCAATGAGGAGTTGTTCTTCTACCAAATAGTGATCTGGCGAGAGGATATTTATATAATGCCCCCTCTCCCATTATTCTAAGTGAAGAGGTTGTTGGTGGTTTTCATATCCACCATGTTTGTGTCCCCAATAAAATTTCAGAGATCCTCTGACTCATGCTCCATGAGCCTTATCCCTCCTTTTCTTTCACTTAGCGATGTGATTATGTCGAAGTCACCTTCCATTATCCATTTGTGTGTATCCACCATGTTCTATAGAGAGTAGAGATGCCTGAGAATTTCCTATTTCCTGGCTTGGATCTGAGGTACATACACATTAGATAGGAATCCATGTAGGTTTGTGCCTAGTAGGTGGAAGGTGACTGAGAGAGTAGATGTATTCTGAGACAAAATGTCTATGTTGAGTTGTATGGGATCCTAAGTAATCCCAAGGCCTCTAGATGTAGCTTCAGAATCGACAACTATGGTTTTGGCCTTTTTCTATAATCTAGACATTATAGATTCAAATATAAACAAGAGCATTTGGTTTCTTGAATAAGAAGAACTATCGGGAGGTCTTGTTAGGCCTTCCAATGAAGAATATGTTGCTTTGAGGGGTTGTTTAGACCCCTTATGTTCTAGGAAATTAGCTTCATGATAAAACAAACTTTGGGAGGTGTAGATCTTGAATATCTTCTTGTACTGTTTAGAGTTTACCAGTTTCCTTCCTAGGGTTATAATGCATTGAAGCATATATTTTCTCCCTCTTTTCTTAAAGTTTTTGTTACTTTTCTTCATGTCTTTGGTGGTGATGGTTTAGACACCTAACTATTGTGATGCTTTAGTTTTTTCAAGCATTGCGACTAAGAGGTTTATCTACTTGGGGGGGATGGTATTCAATTCATTACAACAACATGCATCTTCGAGGGCCATGAGACCTAACCCGTTAATGTTAGTGAAATTCTCATCCTCCTTCATAGTTGTGTCATCCTCCTACTTAGGATTCAAATGCGTTGGAGATCATTTGGGGTGGACTTTTCTTTTCCTTTCCCGCATTCATCAATGGATTGTTTGGCATAAATTTTAGGATGGCTTTCTGCAACAGGCTCTTGCTCTAGGTTAGTGGATTCCTCTAGAAGGTCTCCCAAGACTTCGAAGTTATTATTGGTTTCCTGGCATTTGGGGGCTGTAGGGGTGCCATATTTTTTGTTGTGGTTCTTTTTGGAGGGGATCTTAGTGAATCCTTCTCTGTTTATGGACCTAGAATCTTTAGGGTCTTGCTTAGGTTCAATGAGGGGCTAGTCTCGATAGAGGTGTCTATGGTTGTGAAATTTCTTGCAATGAAAAGAAACATCCTCATACTCAAGAGTCTAGAACCACTCCTTGTCCTCAAATTTAAGAGCCATTGCTTTAGGATGGGACCCTAAGATGTTCATATAGACCCCGAGCATAGTATGCGTAGAATCCATGCTTTGTGTGCTCTTATAGGTACACAAAATTTCCCAACTTATTTTTTGGGTCTTAGTATTCATATGGTTAAGGAGTACATGTGTATCCAGACAAGAGCCTGTGAGTAATCTTCCTTATCTGGATTGAAGCATGTCGTACAATGCTCGATGTACAAACTTGCTGAGTTGAAAAAATATGGACCTCCATCCATAACAAATTTCTGATCTTCTTGATGAGAGAAATCATAGTGAAGAAACCCTTGGAGCCAAGTTTGACCTCGTAGTCGACTTTTGGGTTTCTAGCGTTGCGCAATCCAATGAAGAAGGGATTTTTTGGTTGGTCTAATTCCAATGAACTTGCAGATCAGGGCATGATCTTGCATGAATTGGATATTTCCATTCAGTCTTGCTAGGGGATATGCAACTGTGAAATCTTTGATGATTTCACTATACATGTACTAGTGTACTTTTGTGCAAAGGTTGTGATTCGTTCTTGGCCATTGATGTTCATTATGCTAGATTGAATGTCGTCAACAACTTTGGTGTTATTACAGTGAGGTTTGGCAGAAGAGTGTAAATTTGTTGATTGGCAGGGGTCGATATTGACAGATGGGGCAAATTTATTCAAAAGGTTGGAGGGGCTAAGGGCCCCTCCTCCCTAAGTCGACATGTTGCTAAGAACACTCAACCAAAAAGGGCTTGGAGTGAACAAGAGAACTGGGGAGATTTGGAAGGTGAGAGCCGAGGAAACACCATGAACCCTAATAAGGGGATTCAGATCCAGACATTGTTGTAGAGCACCATAAATCATGAGTACACTTATGTAAATCGAGAACAACCCTCAATCTTATAACAAATCAAAGTTAAATTCAATTTACCCATGAGGTGTAGACTAGTTAGTTTAAGTGAGGCGTAGTCCCCACTAAATGTTAGGTCAAAACCTCACAAAAAAGAATTATAGATTTATTTTTACCTATATTTTATAAATAACCATCCAAATTAAATCTAGTTTATGATATTCTCTTATATACTTATTTTTATAAATAATCTTCTTATATAAAATTATGTATATAATATAAATAACTTATAAATTTTTCTTCATACATTACAATTATGAAGAGGCCACAAAAAAATGCAACAAATATTCAGCATCCTATATTGCATTAAATAAACTACGACTATATATACCCACTCTATATTGCATCAAATAAATTACAACTATATATACCCACTCTGCCCACGGTATAACTATGAACATAGCCTAGCTCATTTAATGCCCCACGTTATAACTGTGAACATAGCCTAGCTCATTTAATGCCTTATAGCAAGCTACTTATTTTCATTAAAAAAACCATTATAACAAGCTACTTATTTTCATGAAGGAAAAAAAAAAAAACATTATCATTTTTGCAATTGCATTTAAAACCTTTTATCTTGTGGAAATAATTTATTAATTAAACTCGAAGTTAAAAAATTAGAAAAAATAACATCGTCACTAGGACTTAATTCCCTTGTAGGGATAAAATATGCAGCGACACGCAGGGGATTGGCACTTCATGAAAATTATAAAATTAGCCGACAAGGCAACGATATTCTCCACATGTAGCTTATATATATATCGTAATCTTCCAGATTCAATCCCAAATATTTCGGTATCTCTCCAAATCAGAAAATTGTTAGCCGAGAAATTCAAGAGGAGAAAGTGAGGCCTGGAAATTAACGAGAGAGAAACAATATAGTAAAATTGCCCAAGAATTGATATAATTTCTCTGCTTCCCGGGATTAGAGCTTCTGCCTAACCAAACTCTTGACTCATATCATTAGAGGTTGTAAAGCACAGGGTACAGAAGGGCGTTTACTTCGAATACAATTTTCTCAGCTTTTGCAGATTTATTCTTCAATCTATAAGGTATGTCACGATTTTTCTTTACTAAATAATAAGTAGCCTGAACTTATGTCATAATCGGAAATATTGTCTTATTTTTTATATAAACAGATGATAAATTGTTTTGAGCGCTTCAAGTGTTATGTTGCTATAATCATGAATTGTTAAAATTTTGAAAGCGAGTTCTTCTCTTTGGAACCCTGTCTATAATCTTCGTGTTTGGCGGAAATAAATTTGCCTGATTCCTTGGTTAGGTAATTTCTCCTTGCAAAAATTGGTTTTCTTTTCATTTACTGAAATTTGAACTCGCGAACCATCCTGAGGCCAATCCCTTATCTGGTCATTTGATTTAATTAAAGTTGAACTCGCGACCATCGCGAGTTGAAACCCTAACCTGGACAAGTTACCGTAACAAAATCCCCTTTATTGTTATTGTAATGACGTTGTTTAATTTGGGGTTTTATTCTCTGCCCTTGTCGCCCGCTTTACCAAAAAATGTGATGGTGGCTGAAGCTTCTTTAGTCCCAAGTTTTGAGTGATTTAGACATAGTAGATATCCTTGAGACCCTAGCAATTAAGACACAGATTTTTCTCTTTGTGGTGCAGCCAAGTTGCATTCATGGCCATTTCTCAAAGTACTTTTAAAGAGAATTAACCGAATGGAATCATTACATTTTGATCCAAAATAGTTTTAAGGATCAGAATACCCTGCTGACCATAAAAAGTTCATTTAATCAATTTTCTATCTGTAAAACTCCCTTCAAAAAGAGGAGCTCATATTAATAACTTAATTCGTTGAAACCTGCTACATGTTTTTGTCAGACGGTCAATCTTCTTTCCTTACTAGTGTATAGACAACAGCGTCTGGAGATTTGTGAAAATAACATTGTCAAATGAAGGAAATCACACAAAAGACATCATTTTAGCTATATAAAAAATGCATCTCACTTGGCAAAAAGCTAAATCTGTTTCAATATTAATAAAACAGTCTTAGTGACTAATTTCAGTCGCTAAACGAAGCGTATCCTTGGTTGAAGACACATATAATGTGTTTATATCAATGGAATCCTTGTACACTTCTCCCAATGTGCCTCTCATGCATGATATCTAAAGATGTCTGTTAACTGCCAGCAATTCTAATTTTTATTTCATGTTGTTTGATTGTACTGTTGACAAATTTTAGACAAATTCCATCTGTAGACAAATTTTAAAGTTTTAGATTTGAATTGATATTCATTTGATGAACACATGAGGAAGATTAATGGTTTTTTATGGACAAGGATACAGGAGAATAAGACATGAGTTGTCTAAAATTTCCTTCTCAGGGAGACTGTGAGAAATCACCCCAAATAAACAGCAGCATGCAGGGAGAATGTTTTGATATGGACGATGAATATCCCGAATCTCTTGATACAATGTTTCTCGAGCCAGAAGTAAATGTGGGGAGTGCTTCATCTGATTGTAATGCAATAGCTAGACGGACTAATGAATCACACAAATATTTGGAAGATCAAGCAGAAGAGCAAGATTCAGAAGAGCAATGTTCAGAAGAGCAAGATTCAGAAGAGCAATGTTTAGAAGAGCATGAGTCAGAATATCAATATTCAGAAGAGCAAGATTCAGAAGGGAAAGAAGATTTTGTCAATGTTACACATGAAGATTTTCCCCAAAATTGTCTGTCTACATGGTATCCATCAATTCACCTGCCAAGTGCACCTCCTCTACTTAAGGCGGATGAATATGAGAATCGCATAAGTGCAACAATGGATACAGAGCCCCCAGAATGGATTCCGGACAGTAGTACTTCTATCTGTATGCAGTGTTGGGCACCTTTCAAACCCCTTATTCGATGCAGGCACCACTGTCGTTTCTGTGGAGGAATATTTTGTGGACCATGTACAGCTAGAAGATGTCTGTTACCTGTAAAATTTCGAGTGAGAGACCCACAAAGGGTCTGTGATAGGTGTAATGCCAAGTTGGAACCATTGCAGAGATTTTTGAGAAATCGTGTGAGTAATGCAGTGCAGATTGCCCCACATGATGTAACTGACTGGACGTGTATGAGAGGATGGCTGAATATGCCTTTAGGCATGTCAATGGAAGATGAAATATACAAGTCAACCAATGTTTTGCGTAGTTATTGTGAGGTACACTCCGTAGTTAGATTTTAGTAATGCATATAATCATTGCATGTTGGTGACATTTGAAACTTGCTAATATTCATTCTCTGACAATGTGATGAGCCTAAACATACATTACATACATTTTCTAGTATTATTTGTGGCACTGGTATTTAATTGTTGGTGCTTGAAACAGATTGGGAGATTGAACCGAGAAAGATCTATACATCAGTCTATATTAAAGGGAGCCATAGGGTTAGCTGTCTTAACAGTTGCGAAGGCTGGCATGTTTCTGACCTACAAAGTAGGTACCGGTTTGGTTATTGCACGCAAAGCAAATGGTTCTTGGTCTGCACCATCGGCCATAGTATCGTTTGGTTTGGGATGGGGCCCACAGGTGAAAATCTTCCTTTCTTAAATTTTAACGGTCTGATGGTTTTTTGGTGGTTGCAATAGAATATCATTTCGGAAGATGGCTCAGTTTTGAAGAGGTTGCTGACTTCGTCATTGTTTTTTGGTTACATACAGATGGGTGGAGAGCTTACTGATTTTGTTATTGTGCTTCGCAATTATAAAGCAGTCAAAGCTTTTAGTGGTCGTATACATTTGTCTTTTGGTGCGGGTATAAGTGCAGCAGCCGGAATTTTTGGAAGGGCTGCAGAAGCAGATATTCGAGCTGGTAATGCGGGATTTGCTGCGTGTTACACATACAGCTCAAGCAAAGGTTTGAATTCATTTGGATTTATTACATCTATCTAGAACACATTTTAGAAGACATCCATTATGCAATTTTAGCTACGCTGAAAACAGTCTAAACTAAGAACATTATATTTCGACTGTAATGATATTTTTGTGCAACCACCATGAAAACCAATAAGAATGTGTAGGAGAAGTGATCCGTGAAATTCCAAAATCATATTCTCCTACATGATTTTGGATTGAGAGTTTATCACTTTCTGATTTTGATGGTGTTACAACCCATCTCCTGTTTGAGTGCAGGTGCATTTATTGGACTATCACTCGAGGGAAACATTGTGACGACTCGAACTGACACAAATTTGCGTTTCTATGGGGACCCAAGTCTTAAACCTATAGATATTCTACTTGGTTCTGTCGAAAGACCAAGGGCAGCTGCAGCTCTGTACAGTGCATTGGATGACCTATCCAGCAATATGAGTTAAAGAGGTTTTATTATTTGCAGGATGTATATGATAATTCTTTGTGATTAATTTATTCATGTTCTTTGTGAAGCATTACTACTGGTAAACAGTCAGCAAAATGTGTTTGTATAGATTATATGTTTCATGTTGGAGCTGAAGTGGTCATGGGGATCTTGTCTAACCTCTCTTCAGCCCTGGCTCATTCAAGTAACATTCTTGATGTACATATGTACCAATTTGTGATGAAATATAGTTCAGTTGAAAAAAGTTGTGTCTCAATGATGTTTTATTTACGATTATGAACTCTGAATCGTCAATGTCTATGTTGAGCTGGTAACAAGAATTTTGTCATAATAGTGTTTATTTTAATGATAAGTAATAGAATGAAACACTGGATGTGGCGAGAACAAAATTTATATGCGGTTACAATTTTTAAGAAAGATTAAAATGTTAATTAAAAAACACACAGGAATCATAATAAAAATTTGCAAAAAATAAATGACAAATCTTCATGAAGTATGTAACTTTATCTTTAATAGAAGATGAGTGCAGTGGCTCATCTCGAAAAGATTGATTTATAGAACATTTGCCACTGAAATCTCCTAGGGTTAGAGAATAGGGTCAGTGTTCAAGAAACTACAATAATACGGACATCATGAACTTTGTATATTGGTTGATTTTGTTTTTGCTGCTTTTGAGAGGGGCCGATTAAATTAGTGTTTTAACTTCATGCATGAAGTTATCTAGTTTGGATATTTAGTCTTTGCTCCTTGCGATATTGTGAAAAACAACTTGAAACTAATCCATTTTTATTCTCCGACTTGTTTATAAAAAACCATTTTATTGGTCAGCTTATCTCATGAAAACACTACCGGGACCTTCAAATGTTGAGTACTTGAGAAGAATGGTTACATTAATTAACTTTCACACCTGACATTCATCTCTGAAAGAAATCTAAGATGGTGATTCCATATCTTTCTTCATGATTCATCATTCTAGAAAGAGATGATTCATCATTCTAGAAAGAACCTTGTTATGCACTTGATTTTACCATGCAAACTAGTGATTCATAAACCTTGTTATGCACTTGATTTTACAATGCAAACTAGTGAATCATATCAATGTTAAGGATTGACTAGTTTGCATCAGTTTATGCTTACATAGCGTGTCTATAGCATTTCATGCATTCCAAATTTAAACCAACTCCTTATATTCTTACGTACTTCATACCCAACATTATCAACCAAGTCATGACCTAAAATGAGCATATTTTACTATCAAATTTTGAGAGATTTGCATCTACCAAATGATAGTGATAATTTGTTTTCACTTATCACTTGTGCTAGTGAGTATGGTTTCTAAGTAGGTATTATATTTTCGATTCATATTTTTTATAAGTAGATTTATTTTCGATTCATATTTTTTATAAGTAGATTTTGTTTGTTCTTTATTCAAATCCCATTGTTTTTTTCTCTCTTTTTTGTTGTTGTTAGTGATTAGTGTTTTTAATCAGTGTGAACTTGCCAAATTTCTATATGGTATTAGAGATCATAAATTTTGTGAAGAGTAATTTGTAAATTGTTGTAGATATTCTACTGGAACAATTTGTCACGACAAATATGATAATATAACTAAAATCTATATTATGAAGGTTAATTTCATTAGATTCCAGATTCTTTAGTTATTGCTTTTTTGCTTAAATACATGAAATAAATAAAATGTAAAGAATAGAGAATAGAAAAATACACTTACACCATCCATAATAAACACTCATAGAAAGATCTTTGCTCTCTTCTCTCTAGTATGGAGAAGTGTAAGTTCTAAGAAAGGTGTACTCTATGAAGTTAATTAAGACTTGTGTGTTGTAAGTTTCTACAAAATCTCAATCCCCTATGTTTTATTCTCGTAGCAGCTTGGTATTCAACATAATCTGATAGCCAACTAGGTAGGTGAACTAGTAGGATGCAACTTTTTGACACAAGATTAGATTTAGGTGATTCTTGCTTAGTTGGAAAGGTCTTGGTGTGTAAAATATCATATATAGTCAATATGGCCTATTTTTCTTCTTACGACTTCCTCAATATGCTGTGTACATACAAATGAATCCTCTCTACCTTAACAAATTTATTTAGTCCTCCTTACTATTGATATACAATAGCCAAGGAACAATGTTACTAACTTAAGAAAAGCTATGACCTTAAAATGAGATTTCTAGCCTAAAACCCTTGTTTTTTGTGCAAAAAACATAAAAGAACATTTCAAAATAGAAAATTGGTGATGTTGCATCACTCATTTTGAGTCATGGTGTTAAATATCAAATAATGATTGAAAAACTTAAAATTTAACATTTTTCAACAATGGGATTAAAACCATAGCTATGTTGAGATATAAGCCTAAAACAACTTGAGCATTTTCAAAGAGGCATTAAAATAATTTTCTTACTCTGAAGTCAATAAAAAAATAATTAAAAAAAAATAAGATGAATCAATTAAATAAAATATTTTTAAAACCCTAAAAAATAATAATTAAAAAATCTATATAAAAATTAACATATTTCAATACACAAATTTCTAGGTTTTGACCAACGTCAAGGCAACAAAAGTATAATGCATAGTTTGTAATGCATTCGCATGCAATTCACAATGCACAAGATTTGATGCTTGGTAGTTTGAGCACCAACCGTCCGAGTTGCAAGATTCACAGTTAAACAAGTTGAGCGGGCCAGAAACTGTCTAAAGTAGGTTAGAAGCCACTTTTCCATGAATAATGGGGGTTGACATTTCATTTGATACCTCAAACTACTAAAAAATTTTAGACCCCAATTTGTCACATTGGGACCCACTAGTAAAAATAGTCTTATGAGTTAGTTCCTCTAATTTTTCAACTCAAAGCATGAATGAAAGATAATATAATGATCCAATTTGGATCATACCTCCCCATTTTTGGAGGATTTTGGTCTTCAAAAGCTTCTACTGAATAAGGTGAAGAAATCTTTTTTCCGCCTTCTCTTGTGTGTACCATTTAGCCTTGCTTGGAAGCTATCCTTTCAACCCAATTTGCTAAAGGTCATGTTGCCCATGTCTTGTAGTTCTAGACCTTTTCTGCAAAACAATATCCTATGTCAACTTTGCCAGAGCATTTGATGCTCATCTAGATTTAGATTATCTACTTTCACCACTGAGTAAATGTGCATGAATGGGGGTAGACTAAGTTTTGATTTTATTACCAGGACCTTGTAGTTTGGTAATGCCAAAATTGGTGCTTGAATGATTTTCTTCTTTAACTCCTCAAGGGCCTTTTGTTAACCCTTTCCCCGCTAGAAACTCTTACCACTCACTATTATAGCATGGAGTGGTGTTGTTACTACTGAAAATGAGAATATGAATTTCCTTAGTAACTACTCTACACCAATGGAACTCCTAACCTCATAAGCATTAGTAGGAACTTATCACTTCATGATGACCTCCATCTTGGTAATATCTATCTTCAACTCTCCCCCACCTACCACATCCTAGATACACCAAATACTATTGTGCAAACTCAATTCTTAAGATATATTATTCATTGACCTCGTAAAATTAGCTAGTGCATTGCATATGCTAATCGACATGATTAACCACTCATATGAAAGTTGTTTGGTTTTGAAGGCAATCTTCCAACTATATTCTTCTCAAATTCGCGATATCCTGATTTTAAGACCATCTTAGTGAATTATTTGGATTGCTTCAACTGATCCAATATGAAAGTTATTTGGTTTTGAAGGCAATCTTCCAACTATATTCTTCTCAAATTTGTGATATCCTGATTTTAAGACCATCTTAGTGAAGTATTTGGATTGCTTCAACTGATACAATAGATCATCTATCTTGGGAAGGGGTACCTTTTCTTTATTGATTTTGTTTAACGCCTTGAGTGATGAAACCCTAGTAAATGTTGCTTCAATAAGTCTAATGGACAAATTTCTTTATTAATAAAACCTAACTAGGTTTAGGTCTTAAATGTATAAAATATGATTTATTATACTTGACTTCATGCTCTTGTACATAGACACTGTTTTTGGTTGTACTTGTTAAAAATTTACAGGTGCATAGTCTTCAAGATGATAAAAATGCTAACCTCATATTTGATGATAACTTAATGATGATGTTGAGCATGATGGAAAGAGGGAGCTATGAGAAATTTGATGAGATTAATGATTTGATAGATGATCTGGTTAAGGAATAATGAAGTTTTGGGAAGATCTACATTCTCCAATGAATTGTTGTTGCAAAAGGAATAACTTGTATGACAAGAAGAATAATATAGTTGAAGAATAAGAGAAGTGAATGGCTTGATGAACAAGGCATGATGATGCCTGAAATTAGAGAATAGTTGAATAAACACTTATGGTTATTCATTGTACAATACTTGGATGTTTTGAAAGAAGTGTTGAGGTTGAGTTTGATGTTGCTGGAAAAGTTGAAGAAGATAACTTCCAAAAAAGATATGTGTGGATAATATAATAATGACCTAAGCATCATCGATATATTTTAAGATCCCATAGGTTTGTGTTAACTTTTATATATATTTAAAGGTTTGTTGCTTGATCAGGTGCTCAGAATTATGCTCAAAAATCAAAGTGTCAAAATCTTGTCAAACTCAACTTTAGATTGAATAGTTCGTCATTCTGAATCTAACAATGTGAACGACACTCAAAATCGAATTCGTATGTAGAGGTTAGACAAAGTCAAAGCTCAAGTGCCTACATGGCAGGATTTGGATGATGTGGCAAGTCTTCAGCGAATAAGGAGCCGCCAAGTGGAAGCCCATCATTGGCCCTCGCAAATTGCATATCACAGTAGTAAGTGTTTTGGTGTTACAAATCGGCCCCTGACAGGTTCAGGTTGTGATGCGATCTAATCGCAATGGCATATCGCAGATGGTGAAGAGGAGAACAGAACGGGCCCCAAGCAAGGTTAGCGATATCGGTCCCAACACGGGTGAGTTTTGAAGGCAATAGACCCCGGACGCGATGTATGTTTATATGTCACAGTTTAAAGTCCCAACGGGTCTGCAATCACAGTGTTCCCGTGTAACAAATCCTTTGTCATTGAACTACTTATTGTGATAAGCGGGAGTTTTATAAGTTCCGGTTTAATATCCTGTCAGGTCCGTAACCTCGCATCGCAACATTTTGCAGTGTTAAGAGCCCACAACTTAGCCGATTGCGATTGCAATACGGCCGGCAAGACATGGCCCGTGGTGCGGCGAAATTTTCGCTTCCTTAATGAATTTTGGAGTGTAGTTTTTTGCCAGTTTTAGAGCAATTTGTGGAACAACTAGTGGAAAAAAACTGGGAGAAGTCATAAATTCTTTAGTTCTTATCCAAATGGGATGCAAAAACAGGCTAGATAGCCATTTTTGAGTATTATGAATTGATTGAGACATGTTTCAGAGGCATCTGAGCTTTGTAATCACACTTTTGATGTAATTTGAGCATAATATAGAGACCCAAGTCATTGGAAGTTAGATCAAGGAGACATAGCCCAGGAGGGGTGAAATCCTTTATCAGGTGCTTGTTGTGTGTTATATTTTGATGTTCTTTGCTTTTATATTGTTGCTGTTGAACATATGTTATTATGTTAAACCGTTTATAATGTTAACATAAGAAACTCTCATGGAAATCTATTAATTATGCAAAAGTTTTGAATCCTTAAGCACTTGAAAAAGCAAATGGTAAGCATCTTGGGTTTATTTCTAAATGGGGAGTTAGCACAACATTACTAATCTGCTCCAATTTCAGATTAGTGCTAATTGGGATTGTGATTGTACAAGATCTCTCCATAAGAAGGTTGAATCTTTGAAGCATGCTTGGATTGGTGGATATATCTTTGAATCATGTTGGGGTGTCAAGATGCTTGTGAGGACATTTGGTCGACCTATGATGATGTCTAGATCCCAAACTTGGATACATACCTAGATCTCTGGGTTAGCATTAGAGCTAAAGCCTAATGGTACCTATGAGACTAAAGCTTGGAACACACCTTATTTCCTCCTGATTAGAATACCATGGTTAGGTATCTAATTTGTAGCACTATGTGTGTAGTAACTCTTCATAGAGAATATCATTTTGAGATCTTCCATGTACCTCTGTATATATGTAATTATGAATACCTCCCTAGTTAAGAGGCAGTGTTGAAGAATGTAACTAGTGTTGGTCTTCATAATTGTATTTGAGTCATGATGTAATATATTTTTCAAAAGAAAGGAAAAATAAATTTTAATATAGAAAGAAATTGACTTATTAAACCATGGATTTCATCCTTGGGTCAATGGTCATTAGGTTAAAGCACCCATTAAATTCTCTATGATTTTTATATTAAATCAAAGTTTAAGTCGATGTATTCTAGACCCTTATTTGGCTATTTAAAATCAAGAAAGAAAATTATTTTATGTGTCTTGTCATCGTCCAACAAGTCAACTTCCTCACTTAACAAGTTGGCTCTAATCTCATCATGTCGGTCTCAAAAATATAGGCTCCAACCACTATATATAGTAAAGATACTCAACTTGTTTTGGCGTGATTCGATTTATGAAGATCATCTACAATTCAAACATCAAGAAAGGAATGTGAAGGGGTTAAACGAGAGTTTTCTAGAATCTCTATAAAGTAGGCTAATATAGCGAAGGAGGGAAGGATCCTTGGAAGACAAAATTACGTATTTAATGCAACTATAGGGCCGAAGGTTCAGATCCACTTCAGAAGTACAAGTGCAGGTCAAAATTATTGAAGGATGAGGCTCACATTGACTTAAAGGAAAGAATTTAATACATGGAAGTTGACTTGGTGGAATGAATTTATGTCTTGGTCAAAAGGGTCTTGGCTATCTCAATCTTATATGAATCTATAGTGGAAGATCTTGACTGGGTTTTCCCCTCCTTAGGGGTTTTTCCCTGGCTCAGTGCCTACATCTTGTGCTCTCTTATTTTCTTTGAAGTTTTGGCAATATTCTTGATGATAAACATATAATGAAAAATAAGAAGTAAAAGAACTAATCACAATAAATTGTCAAGTAAAAGATAAATCATTTAATAAAAAGCTCTAACTATGATACCCTATATTTCTCAACAATAATCAATATACACCTTCCAAGTTCCATCCTTTGGCACAATGATGATGGGTGACCCACATGGTGAGGTACTTGGTCTAATGACACCCTATTCTGGTATTTGTTTCAACTACTTATTCACCTTATTTAATTCTATGACAAATTGCCTATATATCCCAATCCGTGGCAATAGAGAGTCTGGCAACAACTAGATCTCTTGCTCCACCTCTCTGGGGTGGTATCCCTTTAGGCTCCTGGAACACACCCCTGTAGGCATGTAGCAACTCTTCCAATTTATATTTTTGTTCCTTAATACACCCCTCCAGGGATGTCTTAGCTCTCATGGACTCCTCTATAGATTGATTTTGTCTTAAAACCACAAAAAATACTTCTTTCTAGAATTGATCAACTTTTTGGCCTAGTTGGCACTTACCAATAAGATCTTTGACTTACCCTTATATGCATTGATGGTGAAGGATTTTTCATCCTTGATGAGGCAGTATTGGTTTGATCTCTGCATCAAGATATCATCTTGTGTGTACATATAAGGACACCCAAACAAAACACCACATACATCTAGTGGAACTACATCCAATTCTATTTCAATAAAGTTAGCACTAATAGAAAAATTGATTATGGACTATTTGGTTACCTTTACCTCTACTTCCTTGTTGACCCATCCCAATAGATATGGGCTAGTATGGTCATGAGTCTACAATCCTAGTTTCTTGACTAGATTTTTTGATACAAGATTAACTTATGATCCTAAGTTGAATAGAGCATCATTTTTGTCTTCTTGACTTGTATCTTTATATGGAAGAGTTTGGTCATTTCTTTCTCTTCCTATTGTTGAATGATAGTCAGATTCACCCCCTTCTTCATTAATGTACAAATAATCTTCTCATCCACGTTCAAGCTAATTTCCACCTAATTACTCTAATCTATGGCCATGGGATTGTTATTCTTAGCATCTTTCTTTTCATTCTTCAGGTTGAGCATTAGATGCAACTTCCGACACTTTCCTTTGTATGACTGTTGATATTACAATGGTTGTAGTGGTTGTTGGGGTCTTTGCACTAGTGCGTTGTGGATGTTGTATTTTTGTCCTTTTTCCTATTTCCATTTATTCTTCCCCTCCTTGGGAGCTTCCTAATGCTCCTTCTGATTTGATCCACTTGATTTCCCTTTCATTTGGCCTATGTTCTTGATTTGAAATTAAAGCTTGAAATACTTGTGTATGCTATTTGTATTTTCTTCAACCTTATTAATAAAGTTTAACAAACAATTAAAATGATGCACTTTCATAATAAACAATAATAAAAAGCCCAGGTAAGTACAAGTTGATAACGAAGTTCATCCTTCTCGGGCTACATCTCCAGATTCACTTCAAATGAGAAATTGATCCATTAAAATGATGCAAAATATTTCAAATGATTTATTACATCAACATTGATCTCCAAAATCCAATAAAAATGCTTTTAAAACCCTTCTAGGAAGACAATAGGACTCTTGGAATACTCTTCCCCTTTTCTTCCCATAAACAAAAATGATTTATGGCCTTTATTCTCCAAAATTAAGTTAGAAATTACACCTTAAAACAATTCATGCAGATAATACATTACTACTTCATACTATGGTCTAGAGGTAAGGTATTTGGTTTATATGCTTGAGGTTGCGAGTTCAACTCCATTTGTTGGATGATATGGTAGGATATTACAAGATTTTTTGTGGTAATACATCCAAAATAATCATCATCGAAAATAATCGGTGAAAAATTTAACACATTTGCAGCCTAAGGTGTAGTGGTATGACTTGTGGCCAATATACAAGAGGTCAATGTTTTGAATCCTATGAATGCATATTTTGTGGGATTTCATTTGCAATAAATGACATAAATAATAAAATCTTCCACCAATTTAACATAGCGCACATCTTAGCTTAGTGGTATTACACAACACTTGTGCTAACTAGGTTGGGGGTTCAAATCTTGCCATTACTATAATTTTGCAATAATTTTTTTACCTGTCACATATCTAATCCACATAGACCTTCTAGAGGGTCTATGTGGTAGCCTCTGGTTGGTGCTCATGGTGCCACATGTCACCCTTCCATTGATCCATGTAAACTTATGCCATGCCATGTGTCACCCTATATCATACCATGTCACTATCTTGTGTGGCACATGTCATCCTTTGGGTCTACCACATGTCATCCTCGAGTGTGCCACATGTAATTCTTGTGTGAGCCACCCATTTTTTTCCTTCAACTTTTAAAGGCCATAACTTTTGCATATTGCCTCATTTTGAGCTTGTTCAAATTGCATTGGAAATCTCTTGATAGACTCTTTGACATGGAGACATTTTCATCATCATTTGAGAACACAACTTTGGATCAACCCTTGGAATCCTCCTAGATCAGTCCTTCCCATTAAGAAGCTTTTGGACCACCAAAAAGTTTCACTTTTCTGATTTCCATCAATTTTTCTTTCCTTTGATGCATTCCTTTTAGACCCACACGAAGATATTCCACATCACCTATTTATGAAGTCCTCACCTTCCTATCAAGAATAACATCTTCCTATAACTCACGGAGATATTCAGGAGCAAAATCATCAACAAAAGGAACTTGAACATTCTCACCTTAATTGTTAAGAATAACATCTCCCCGCAACTCACTAATATATTCAAATGAAAAATCATCAAAAGAAGGAATTTGAACATTCTCACCTTGATACACAATCAAAGGAGGCTCATATAGTTTCAAGTTTTCAAAAATCACCACTGAATACATCTGCATATATGGAGGTAAATCTAATTGGAAAGCATTATTTGGTATAGGCTTTTGTGACCATTTTTCCTTAGCCTAAACCCCAATTTGAGTTAATAAACCTAATTTGCAATTCATTTTGCTTACTCTATCCTCATTTTATACTAAAAATGAATAAAAAAGGTATTCAAGTCTTTGTGTAAATTGTGAATTTTCGACAAATTTTGTACATTAGGAAATAAATCTAACCAGAAAATGGAATTTATCGTAAATTCTCATTTGTTGGGATATGTGTAGGACAACTAGGTGAATTATAAAACATGGATTTTGTTCCTTGGGAGCCACAAATGGATGAATACTTATTAACATTCCAGAAATTATCTCACGCGTGATTGGTAAACGCTTGGTCTATGTAGCCTATTTTCAACAAAATTCCTTGTTTTGGCCTAAAAGTGAGAGCCATTTGATTTTTGAGGGATTTCATCAGACTTTGACGCACTCTAAAGGTGGAGCTTGATCCCAAATAGTTGTATGAATTAGCATTTTAATTTATGGTTGGATTTTTTTGTGGCATTTTAGTTCCAAATTTCTTCTGTATAATACCTAAGTATGTAAAGACTTTTATAAGTTCGTAATTTCTAGTTTTCAGTTTTTGACAACTTTAGCTTTAGTTTAATATCTCTAGAGTTGTATTGAAGAATTCGAAATGTTTATTTCATTAATACATGAAGTTTTTTTAGTTTACTTAACTAATAGTCTCAAAGGTGTGCATGCTAAGGTGTGGAGGGCTCCCGCAACTTTAGCTTGTACACTTGTTTTGTATACTTTTCATCTTGTATATGATGATATATATTCTCCATAGTTTTCCATGTTTTTCATTCAAGAAACTTTCACTTTCATAAATTATTAATTATCTTGTTTATATTTCCAATTATTGTTAGTTCTGTTGTTTTTGATAAGCTTGTAATTGTGCATACTTGATCTAAATATTATGTCCTAATTTATACCCATAAATTAATTGATAAGCATTGTCACCAATCCTTTCCATAACTATAAATGGACCATACCTGACTAGTTTGAGGTTTTTTCCTTCACCTTTAAGATATTATTTGTTTGATATATAATAAAACTTGATCATCGACTTGGAAATGATGATTGACTTGATGCTTGTCATGCCTAGCCTTATACTTGGCTTGTCTCCTTTCTAATTGTTCTTGCACAACTTGATGAACCAAATGGATCTTCTGGATGAATTTCATGTCTTTGTCTACATTGTTATGTCTATCCACCACTGAACCTTTCCCCAAAGAAAATTCCAAAGGAGACTTAGGAAAATATATAAAAACATGTCTCAAACGGATACCTCTTTATAGAAGAATGTATGTCATGGTTATAGGCATATTGTACATAATGCAACTGCTCATCCCAAAGCATAGGATGCTTACTACAATATCCTTGGAGTAGATGTATCACTATTTTGTTGACCACTTATGTCTATCCATCGATATGTGGATGAGTGATTTTCTGAAGCTTGGTTTCCATTAACCCCCATAAAGTTGACCAAAATGTGCCCAAGGAAGCGAGAGTCTTGATCATATATAGTGGATGTGGAAAAATGAAAATAAACCTAAAGATTGTAAAAGAACATTTCTGTAATCTTCTCTCTTATCACTTCCTTTTTACAAGGCAATAAGGCACACATTTTTGTTGAATCTATCCACTATCACATACAAGTAATCATGAAGTTTTATAGACATGGGTAGACCCCTACCAAATCCATAGACACACTTCCCAAAGGATGAGAATGTACAGGAAGTGGCATGTACAAAAATAATTTTTTGTTACTTGGTTTTCTAGTAGCACACATGAAACATCACTTTAGATATTTAAACATAATTTTGCTCATCCGAGGCCAATACGAATAAAATTGCAACTAATTAACTGTTTTCCCTACACCAAAATGACTAGAATTGAGAGAAGTATGTGATTCTCCAATTACATGTACTCTTTTAGCTCTTGGAATACACAACTTACCAAGATGATATATCAGTTTGTCATGAACATGATAATCTAATTATTTTACTTGAGTACCATGGATTAGCGTTTCATATACATCCTTGAAATATTCATCTTCAACATATTGTTCGATATAACTTTCATGAGCTAAATAATTATGTGGTAAAACAATGAATGCAATGATAGAAGGCCTTGATAACATATCAACAACAATGTATTTTATACCTTTCTTATACCTAATGACTAAATGGAATTGCTACAAGGATCCATCCATCGGAAATGTTGTGACTATTGTATCTTGGAGTGTGATTGAAGATACTGCAAGGAGCTAATGATACATATGGATGATTGTTTATTTGTCCATCAAATACTGTTTCCACTTCTTCACACTTTGAGCTAAAGCATAGAATTATTTTTCATGGGTAGGATAATTTTTTGTTGCACTAGTGAAGGTATCATAATGGTAACAAATTGGTTTCCTTCATTGCAATAACACTGCAATAGTGATACCAAATGTAGGTTTTAACCATGTACAGAAATTACCTGCATAGGAATTCTAGAAACTGAAAATAAACAATGGCGAGAGCATACTAAATATACACAGATATTTTCCCCTAGATCCCAAAACTGGGACTACCAGATTGATTTTTCATTATGTTCCTTTCAATGTTACAATACATATATATACATGTCGGAAGCATCCATAAACCCCAATCCATTAACCCTAGATTAGAACATAACCGTAGTTTCCCTTAACCGATCTTACAAATACCATGGACTGAAAACCATTCGTGCCCAAAACCATGCCGGAAATCCATGCACAAAAACCCATAGGTAGGTCCACCACCTAATATAGGGTCCCAAAAAATTCCCTGGGGCGTTGTCAGTCCCCCTGTGAGCCCCCTTTGCGCAATCGGTGCAATGAAGGGGGGGGGGGGGGGGCTCCGCCCCCCTCTATCCCCCTGGTCGTTAAAAGAATATAGCACAACCCAACATTCTCCCACTTGTTGTTTTCTTTCCACAAGGGGCCATAAGAGAGCTTAGTCATTGATCGAGCTTTGCAACGCCCATTGTTTCTCTACACCAAGAGAACTTCTCAAAGCTCATAGATTTTGTCAATGCATCTGCAATATTCTTCAAAGTGTCCCCCTTTACCAGCAACACCTTTTTGTCTTCTATCATATCCCTCACAAAGTGATGCTGAACATCAATTTGCTTTGTCTTTGAATTATAAGTAGAGTTCTTTGCCAAGAAAATTGCACTTTGGCTGTCACAGTATATCCTTATAGCTCATTGTACTAACCCCATACTTGAATACAATTTCTGCAACCAAACTTCTTCCTTGCTTTCATGAGTGGCTACCATGTATTCTGCCTCTGCAGTTGATAGTGCCACTACATATTTTATCTTACTCATCCAACTGACTACACCTCCAAATAGGTTAAACACATACCCACTTGTAGATCTTCTTTGATCTAGATATCCAGCCCAGTCTGCATCAACAAAGCCACGGATGTCCAAAACACCATCCAATCTTGGTCTTCCTTGGTAGCACAAACCATAATCACTAGTGCCACGCAAATCCCTCAAAACCCGCTTCATTGTTGTCTAATGCTCCTTCCCTGGTTTTGACATAAACCTACTCAATACTCCCACTGCATGTGCAACGTCTGGTCTAGTACAGACCATCACATACATCAAGCTACTGACTGCACTTGCATATGGAACATGGGACATGTCCTCTTCCTCTTCTTGTGTCTTGGTACAATGTTCAGAAGATAAATTTACACCTACAAGAATATGAACCTTCACCGGTTTACTATCCTTCATATTACACCTTTGCAGTATTGTCTCGACATAATTCCTCTGGTTTAACTCGAGTTTCATCTTCGCCCAATCTATTTTAATTTCCATGACCAAAATATAGTTTGCAACACCAAGATATTTAATGTCGAATTTGGAGGACAATTAGGTCTTCAAATCCTAGATAATTTCTTTGTCATTTCCAACCAGTGACATATCATCCACATACAAGATCAGATAAATAAAACGATTACCAATTAATTTAAAATACACACAATGATCTGCTTTACTTCTGGTGAAGCCAAGTCCCCGTATAAATGTGTCAAATTTCTGATACCACATCCTTGGTGACTGTTTTAACCCATACAAAGACTTTTTTAGCTTGCATACCAATTCTTTCTTACCCTTCACCGCAAAGCCTTCAGGTTGCTTCATGTAGATCTCTTCTTCCAGATCCCCAAGAAGAAATGTTGTCTTCACATCCATCTATTCTACCTAAAAATCAAAAGTAGCAACAACAGATAAAAGTAATCTAATGGAAGCTACCTTGATAACATGAGAAAAAATATCACCAAAATCAATTCCTGGCACCTGGGAATAACCTTTTGCTACCAACCGAGATTTGTATTTCTCCACCTTTCCTTTTGCATTCGTTGATCCGAATTGGATCCATGAAAATGATCAAAATGCCATGACTGTATCAAATCAGGATAGACTTCGAATTTATGAACAAAGAGCTATCAGGGAGACCTCTAGACAATGGCAGTTTGCAGCCAGTAAGGAACAACGAGGATCTCGCTCAAAGCGCACTGACCGAGCCCCATGGAGACTACGCAGGAGGCAAAGCTGGTAGTTAGGAAGCCCATATCAAGAAATGGAGGCCATTTCTAAAGCGCGATTAGTGGCGCATCACTGGGAAAAACCCCTCGAGAAGGGAAATCCACGAGCGCTCGGTCACATGGGAAGCCAGGAAACCGTAGGGAAAGCACTAAGGTGAAAGGCGAGTCTCGCACTCCAAAACTGGCGGTATATCGGAGGCATATTGGGGCGGTAAGCGGATTTGGCAGAAAACAAGCGATTCCATACACTACATGACGCGTGTCCGACGAATGAGAGAGAAAACCACCTCTCATTTCGGGCTAATGGTTGAGCAAGTCAACCGCGCGAAAAGAGCGAACACCTAGGATCTGGGGGCTCCAGATCTGATGGCGGAGATTACGCCTGATGGGAAAACCGGATCTGACGGGGGAATTAAACCGTGGCATATAAAAGTTTGAAGTCCGATTTGACCAGTGAGTTGGCAGATGAGTCATTCCACAGTGTAATTGAAATATCGAACCATTGAGGAAGAGCTGGCATAGTTCATGAGAGAAAAAGTGGCCACTTCCCTGTGGGACGTTGGTGATGACGTAGAGGTAGGGAACTCCAAGTGAACAACAACAGGCGATCTGAAGGGGTAGAATCAGAAGCGAACCGTCAAGGATAGATTGGCTTTAAGCCATGAACAAACAGAGAACAAGACAAAGAGGAAAAGAGAGGAAGAGCAAGAGAAGAAAAACAGTGAACGAAAAAGCGAAAGAGACAAGGAAGCAAGAAGCAGAAAACAGAGTGCCGAGCTGACCTAAGGCAGCATCGAGTAGACAGAACCAGGCTTGAGAGATTCAAGCCATCCCGATGAGGATATCTGTAGGGAATTGAGCACCATTGGACTCATCCCATTAAAGACCGGAGAGGTCGAGACTTGGTAAGGAAAGAGTCTGTGCACTCTAGTGGCTTGGGGAATCCAAGAACCACCCTACTAAGCATCCTCTATTTCGGAGACTCAAGTGAGCTCCTCATTGTAAATCTCTGCTTTAAAGACACAATAAAAGAAGGCCACCACTGAGAGCTGGACCGGAGACGTATCCCTGGAGAATAGGGTGAACTCCTTATTAATGTGTTGTGTTCTTGTATTGCTTATTGTGTTTCTCTTACTATCTTCCATTTTCCAGTGTCTATTTATTTTGCAATCTGATCGATCCATTGCCTAAGATAACATAGACACACACCAACGCGAGTCTAGAATACCTTCATTCATTAATTATTTAACTGAGATCACTCACGAGTGATTTTTAGATCAAGTGGTATCAGAGCTTTAGGCTATTAAGGTTAGACAAGCTTTTGTTGGTTTAGCTGTTGAATGCTAACTAGATCAAAGCTCAAATTAGGAGAAGGAGAGTTGGTCAAAACTAATCTTGAAATTGGGAGAGTCTATCCTCGGAAGACAATGTCAGAGGAAGGTTCTATGGGGCCATACCCTCAATTCATAGATAGTTTCCTAGCTATAAAGTCCATGGTAGAAGAAATGTATAGGGAATTTAGAAAACATAAGGATGAAGATTCATCAGGCTCTAAACAAGACAAAGGAGAAGATGAGTCACATTTCCATGACCACTCAAAAGGCAAAGGGAAAGAGGAAAGCTTTCTTACACCTCCTAATAGCCCTGAACACAAAAAGAAAGCATCTTTGATCAAACTAGATGTCAAATTTGATTGACCTATATATGATGGAGAGTTGAATGCAGAAAAGCTGGACAATTGGATTAGATAAATTGATGTTTATTGCAGAGTGGAGAATATCGATTCAGACAAGAACAAGATTCAGCTGGCAAGCCTATGCCTTGGAGGCATTGCCTTGGTTTGGTGGGAAGGCAGGACCCAAGCTGACATGAAAAGACATGGTAAGACTATCTCTGTCTAGAGTGAATTTGTTTTTGCAATAAAAAAGAAGTTCTATCATTGGCCTACATGCAGCAAGCCATGATGAGCTGGAAAACTCTTCGACAATTGAAAGGGAAAAGTGTGCAAGGGTACACTCAAGAATTTAGAAAGAGAGCATTGATTCTAGGAATCTCATTAGACTCACCTGAGACTTTGTTGAAGTACATTGGTGGTCTACACAGCTACATGAGACACACTATCCTCATATTTAATCCCACTAGTATAGATGACGTATTTGTACAAGCTACTCATCTAGAAGCTAGAGGAAAGAATGGAAGTCCAAAAGTTGGGGGATCATCCCAACCCACTACAAGCAAAAATAAGGAGAAAAGAAAGTAGAAATGGAAAGCAAGGAAGGCTAACACTACACAGAAAAGCAAGGCTTCATGCACTCACTGTAAAAAGGATGAGCATGATGATGAGCACTGTTGGATTCTGCATCCAGAGCTGAGACCTAAGAAGTTCGAGGGAAACAAGAAGAAGACTGTTGCAGCTATTCAGAAAGATTTGGGGTTAGACTCAGGAGATAAAACAACTATTTCAGCCACAGGTATAAGAGGTTGTCTGCTTTAGAGAATTCTGAAGTCAAGACGCAGGTGCAGGAGTTGCTCGAGAAGGGATTCATCAGACCCAACACATCCCCATGTGGGTCACCAATCGTTTTGGTGAGAAAGAAAGATGGCTCGTGGAGAATGTGCATTGATTACTGAGCACTGAATAAGATAACAATAAAAAATCGTTATGCCCTTCCTCGCATAGATGACTTTTATATCAATTGAAAGAAGTTGTTTATTTCCCCAAGCTAGACTTGCATAGTGGATACCATCAGGTTAGAGTTGTAGAAAAAGATGTCTGGAAGACTGCTTTCAAAACAAAGCAGGGATTGTATGAGTGGCTGGTTATTCCTTTTGGCTTAACTGATGCTCCTGCTACTTTCATGAGATTAATGAACGATGTACTCAGACCTTTTCTTGATGATTTTGTTATTGTGTATCTGGATGACATTCTGATGTTTAGAAAAACATGGAAGAACACTTAAAGCATGTTAAGCAGACACTAGATGTTTTGAAAAGAGAAAAACTTTATGTTAAACTCTCAAAATTTGATTTTGGAAAAACATCTCTGAATTATTTGGGTCATATAGTAGGGGGTGGTGAACTGAAGATAGATCCCTCTAAGGTGGTAGTCATTGTAAATTGGCCTAAACCCAAATCTGCTACATAAGTTAGGAGCATCTTAGGATCAGCACAAAATTGGAGGAAGTTCATTTCTAACTTTTCCTCAATTGCAACTCCCTTACATGCTTTAATAGGATTGAACAAGGTGTTTCAGTGGGGAGGCAAACAGCAGAAAGCCTTCGACACCTTGAAAGAAAAGATTAGTACAACACTTGTACTAGCACTGCGTGATCTTCAAAGACCATTTGAGATCCAAATGGATGCCAGTGACTATGCCATGAGAGTAGTGTTGACGCAGCACGACAAACCCATGTGTTATCATTCTGAGACATTTAATTCTGCAGTAGTTAGCTATCCTACATATGATAAAGAATTGTATGCATTAGTACAGAGTGTGAAAAAGTGGAAACATTACTTAATGGGAAAAGAGACAGTAATACATACTGATCATCAACCACTTC